>JASDQU010013564.1:84778-96391 GCA_032191745.1 Picea mariana | reverse complement strand
AAGGTCTACCACCCTCCCAAGATGAGCATGATCACTCTATTCCTCTCATTCCAAGTATATTCCCAACCAATGTATTCCATTTTTTCCATCCATATTCCCAAAAAATGAAATTGAAAAGATAGTTTAGGGGTTGGTCACTCCTAGTGTCATATTCCCTACTACCAATCTTTATTAATGACCAGTTGTCATGGTCCTCGAGAAAGAAGGAACGTGATTCATTTTTCCTCACTTTAGATCTCTCAACAAAATAATAGTCAAGGATAAGTTCCCCATTCCATTCTTCGATGACCTTTTGGATGAGATCAAAGGAACACAATTCTTCACCAAACACAGTCTTCACTCGGGTTATCACCAAATTCACATGAAGGAGGCCAATGTTTCCAAAACATATTTTCATAATCATTAAGGACATTACAAGTTTTTGCTGATTCTCTTTGGAATTTTCAATGCACCTTCCACCTTCCGGAGTCTCGTGAACAATGTATTTCAACCCTTTATATATCATATTTTCCTCATTTTTTTTATGAGATCTTGATCTACAATAAAACTTGGCACACCCATGCCATCCATGTGGATCAGGTCTCACAACTAATTGTTAATCATCAACTCCTTATCAAGATGTCCAAATTTTCTTTTGGTGTATTTGAAGTGGAATATTTGGGCCATGTTGTTAGTGATCTATAAATTGTCATGAATATTCCACTAAACAGTTTTTCAAAACATATCTAATAAAATAATGAAATGTTTACTGTGAAGGTTAATTTCCTTTAGATATCATATTCTTTAATTATGGGTTTTTTTCTTAAAATGTATAATAGATAAAATGTGAAAAATAGAAAACATAAATAAATACTCACACACCATCCACAAATAACCACAAAATATAACCTAGGAAACTCATTATGAGAGAAAACCCGACTAGAAAGTAAGGTCACTCTGCTCTATTTTCTTCAAATGAAAGTACAAAGAAAGAGGAACTCTCTATGGAGTTTCTTTTGACAGTGTGGCTTGTATGGATGCTACATAATTTCTCCTCTATTATTATCTCAAAATACCACTCCTAGGTGGTCTACTCAACTATGCAACAAATACAGTGCTAAAGAATGGAACCCTTTCTCCTCCTAGAATCTCGATATTTAACATAGCTCGATAGTCATCTAGGTTTAAGGTTTTGACTTCCTCAACCCTAAATTAGTGATTAGGTTTGGAACTTCTAGAATATTATTGAAATTTCACAATTGGATAGCCACATATGTGTCAGTAATGGGGGTAGACGTGGAATCCACTCATGCCATGGTGGTAAACAAGGTAGGTCAACTTGCAAGAGGCATAAATTTTGCATACGAGCTATGATTGAGACATTTGATGCACCATTGGAAAGGTCTCAGAGTGTGGAACACTGTCATGGGTGTGGAAATATTTTTCAAGCATTGGAACTCCAAAAAATGTCACTTAATGCCTCAAAATGGCCCCCAGAAGTTTTTGGACCCCAATTTTCCAAACTAGGACCTACCACTGAAATGTCCCTACAAGCTTATTCCTCCAATTCTTTCCACCCATAAAGTATAGATATATATGAAAAATAATATAATGATCCAATCCATATCACACATCCCCATTTAGAAAGGTGTTTGGTCCCCAAAATCATTACAGAATTAAGTGAGAGAATTTTTCCTCTACCTTCTCCCTCGAGTACCACTTTTATTTTCCTAGAAGTTGTCCTTTAAACCCAATATTCCAAAGGTGATACTACCCTTTCCTTATAGTTATGGACCTCTTCTGCAAAATTGTGTCCTCTTCCAACTCTTCCTAATAATCGGGTACTAATTCATCTAAGGAAGGTAGTATCTTCTTCTCCTCTTGATCCAACATGGAAGGCTTGTAGAGTTTGAGATTCTCCACATTCACTACTGAGTAAATGTGCATGTATCGGGGTAGGTTGAGTCTGTATGTGTTATCTCCCACCTTCTCCAATATATCAAAATTTCCATACTGCAAATCCTTGATATTCTTACTAGGACCCTGTAGTCTTTCCTTGTTCAACTATAACCAAACTTTGTCTCTCACTTTGAATGATTTCTCGATTTTGTGTTGATGATGTCTGGCCTTGTATTTTTCATGTGGATTATTCAACATCTCATATACTTGCAAATGGATTTTCCTAATATTTTCAACAATGTTTTCTTCTCTCAATGAATCTCATGTGAGGTCCTCCATCACTCCTCCCTGTTGTTTGTATACAACATCCAAGGGTGAAGGTGACAAATATCCAAAGCAAGTTTCAAAAGGTAACTTACCAATAGAAGTGTGGACTACTCTATTATAAGAGTGTTGTATGTAGATCATATTTTCATCCCAGGTATTTATATTCTTATGATTGTAACCCCTCAAAAGTTGTACCAAAGTCCTATTGACTACGTATGTCTACCCATCTATTTGTGGATAAAATTTTGCAGATATATTCAACTTAGTGTCCATGTTCTCCCACAATGTAGTCTAAGATGTATTAATAAATATGGTATCAATGTCTATGATGATGTTCTTTGGTATCCCAAAGTTCACCCAGACATGTTCAAAGAACATGTTTGCTACTTCTTCTCCTTTGATGGTCTTTTTGCAAGGAATTAGAATTCAAATCTTGTTGAACTTGTCAACTACCACAAATAGATAGTCATATGTCCCTTCCTAGTTTTTGGTAAACCTCCCACAAAATCCATCAAAATTATTTCCCAAGGTTGAGTGGGTATAGGTAAGGGATGGTATAGACCTTGCTTCATGTTATTGAGCTTCCTGGTACAAAAAAGTATACATCATCTAATATACCATGCTACATATTCTTGCATTCTGGGATGTACACATACCTTTGTAATTTGGCAATTGTATTCCCAACACCAAAATGTGAAACTTTGGAGGTGTGATCCTCTTTGATAAGTTGCAGTCATTCACCTTTAGGGATATAGAGTTTTTTCGAGTTTATAGAGTAACCTATTCTTGAAATGATGGTCAACCTTGTTGTCACCTTCTTCTCTATGAATTTTTCCCTGTAGCTGTTGAAACACCTCCTTGAATTCCTCATCTTCTATGTATGACTCTCTGTATACATCATGGGTAAAATGTTCCATGTGCATCAAAGTTACCAAAGCTTTAATCTTGGATGTGGGTGGCCTTGAAATCATTTCTTCCAACTTGTTTGTGTTTCCCTTCTAATACTTGATGACTATATGAATTTTTTGTAAAAAACCCCATCCACTTGTAATGTCTGGTTTGTTGTAACTTACTCTAGGCCTACAAATATTGTATTGAATGATGGTCTCCTTGCCCATCAGATAATGCTTCCACTTCTCAATAGCTTGAATCAGGGCATAGAGTTCTTTGTCATAGGTGGGGTAGTTGAGAACTACCCCGTGAAATATTTCATAATGATAGCATATAGACCTTCCTCCTTGCATGAAAATTGTTCCCATGGCATACCCACTTGCATCTGTCTCCACTTTGAAATTATTTTGCAAGTTTGGTAATGTGAGAATTGGTGCTTCACTAATCTTTCTTTTCAGTTCATCGAAAACATTCTATTGATTATTCCCCCACTGAAAACTCTTACCACTTGTTGTTATGGCATGGAGTGGTACAACTAATGTTGTAAATGAAGCTATGAACTTATTTAAGTACTATGTTTCCCCAAACAAAATCCGAGCTTCAGTGACATTTGTAGGAACTAGGCATTTCATGATGGACTCCATCTTTGCGAGATCTATCTTGAGATCCCCTCCACCAATCACATACCCTAAATACACCAAATACTACTAAGAAAACTCACATTTATTGAGGTTAGCCAGCAATTGGTGCTTCTTTAGATTCTCTAACACCTGGATGATATTTGAGATGTGCTCCTCCCTTGTAGCACTATAAACCAGTATATCATCCAAATAGACTGTAAAAAATGAATCTAGATGTGGGTGTAATACATCATTCATCGGTCTCATAAATGTAGTTGGTGCATTACATAAATCAAATGGCATGACCAACCATTCATACAAATATTTCCTTGTCTTGAAGGCAGAGTTCCAGGTGTCTTCTTATTTGACGCATACATGTTGGTATCTCGATTTGAGATCCAATTTGGTGAAATATTTTTTGTGTTGCAGGTAATGTAACAAATCATCGATCCTGGGAAGAGGGTACCAATTTTTTAGTGTAATCTTGTTCAATAATTTGTAGTTGATACACATTTTCCAAGTCCCATCCTTCTTTGGTATAATTATGATAGGTGAACTACAAGGTGTGGTGCTTGTTCAAATCACACCCTACTCCAAAAACGGCTACACTTGCTTCTTCTTCATTTTCTTCTAAAATGGATTGTCTGTAAATCTCAATGTTTGGAAATAATTGTATTTCATGCTCCACTTCCATCTTGGGTGGTATCCTTTTAGGATCTTGGAAAAATCCTATGTATGCATATAGAAACTCCTCCAATTGATGTTTTTACTCTTTAGTACACCCCTCTGGGGATGCCTTTACTCTTATCAACTCATCCCTAATATGATTTTCTCTTAAGAAAAGTAAAACATATCTCTTACTGGAACTAATCAACTTCTTGGCTTGGTTGGCACTTACCAATTAGATATTTGAATTGCCTTTATGCGCATTGATGATTTAGGACTTCCCATATTTGATTAGTCGGTACTGGTTGGATATTTTCATGAATATTTCATCCTTCATATACATGTAGGGGCTTCCAAATACTACTCCACATATGTCAAGGGGTACTACGTCCAATTCCACTTCATCAATAAAATAAACACTTACAACAAATTTAATATTGCATTGTTATGTTACTTTGATCTTTGCATCCTTGTTTACCCATCCTAATGGATATGGGATAGGATGATCATGAACCTCCAATTCAATATTACTAACCAAATCCATTGCTATGAGATTAGTGTGTGAACCAGAGTCAAACAAGGCACCTATCTTGGTCTTATTGACATGAATATTGATGTGGAAGAGTTTGGTCATCTCCTTCTCTTCCTATTGATGAAAGATACTCAGATTCACTTCCTTATACATTGATGTGCAGGAAATTTTCTCATCCACATCAGAGCTGCTTTCAACCTGATTACTCAGATTTATGGCTAGAATATTCTTTTTCTTTGGATCTTTCTTATGGTTCTTCAAATTCAACTATGGGTGGAATTTTCAACACTTTTCCTTAGTGTTCCGATTAATATTACAATTCTAGGATCCTTGCAATGATGTGCAATGGCTATCGTATTCTTATCATTTCCCCCTTTCGACTTCTTATTCCCCTCCTTGGAAGCTTCCTAGTGCTCTTTCTGCTTGGAACCTCTTGGTTTCCCTCTCTTGTGGCCTATGTTTTCTCTATAGTGTTCCTGTACACATGCCCCATCCACTATCCTTGTCTTGAAAAGCATCACTTTCTTTCATAGAGGGCTATATAGACCCCCTAGATACTTAAGGAGTAAATCTAGGCTTTTGGAAGAGATACCCAACATTATGGCCATATTTCTAAACTTGGTGGTGTACTACTATACATTGTGCCCTTGATTTTTCCTCACATGGTGCCATCAGATCCATTAGTCCTCTACATACTCGATAGGGTAAAATTAGGACTTGATGAGGGTTTTTAATTCCTCACACCTAGATATTTGTGGATCACCTTCCAGCCTAAGTGTTTTCATATGGAATTCATAGTAGGTTAAATCATGGTCCTCTAACTTCAATCTGGAAAATGATATATTGTGTTCTTCATCTATATGGTGAATGCTAAAATAAACATCTAGTTGATACCACCAATGATTCATTTTTAATTCAATGATCTCACCTTAGTATGGATTTATGTCCACTTTTGCTTCGATCTTGAATAAAGAATGTGAAGGGTTTATGGTACTGGAACTCGGCTGCTCTTTCTCGAGTTCTTTTCATGACTCATTTTTTGGGTCTCTATTTTCCCTTGGTTTCCCGTCTGATCTGATCTCTAATTTTGAGCCTCCAACATCTCCAAACAGTTTGATATTGCTTGCTAGAGTTTCCCCAAGGAGGGACATATTGTGAGATATTTCAGTGACTTTCTCTTCTAGCCTCACAAATATCTCCTTTGTTGGATCTCGACGGTTGTTATGAATAGACTCGTCGGCCATGCCTAGGGTTATATGACTTTCTTCTTAAATTGATTCCTGCATCCCTACAAATTTCCACAAATACCCTAAGAAAACCTACTATAATACCAATATGATTTGTACACTTCCATGGATATTCCACTAGATAGTTCATCACAATAGATCTAATAAAATACTAAAATCTTCAATGTGAAGGTTAATTTCCTTTAGATCTTAGATTATTTAATTACTTGGTTTCTACTTAAAATGTATGAAATAGCTTAAATGTGAAAAATAGACAACAAAAATAAATACTCACACACCATCCACAAATAAACGTAAGATATAACTTGGGAAACCCAATATGGGAGAAAACCCAACTAGAAGGTGAGATCTCTCTGCTCTCTTTTATTCAAATGAAAGTATAAATAAAAGGGAAATCTCTATGGATTTCCCTTTGACATTGTGGCCTCTATGGATTCTATATAATCTCTCATCCTCTAGTATGCTCTCAAAATACCACTCCTAGGTGCTCTTCTCAACTATGGAACAATTACAGTGCTAAGGAATGGAACCCTTTCTCCTCCTAGTGGCCCAGTATTTAGCATAGCCTGATAGCCGTCTAGGTTTAGGGTTTTGACTTCCTCAACCCTCAATTAATGATTAGGATTTTACCTTCTAGAATCTTCTTGAAATTCCATAGGTGGTTATCCCCATACGTGTGAGTAATGGGGGCAGATGTGGCATCCACTCGTACCATGGTGGTCAACAAGGTAGGTCAACTTGTGGGAGGCATAAATTTTTTGTACGAGATCTGATTGAGGAATTTGATGCACCATTGGAAAGGTATCATGGTTTGGAACATCATCATGGGTGTGGGAATAAGTTTTAGACACTGAAACCCAAAAAAAAATGTTTAATGCCTGAAAATGGCCCCAAATTAGGACCTTGATTTTCCAAACTAAGACCTACCACTAAAATGGCCTTGTAAGTTGATTCCTCCAACTCTTTCCACCTATAAAGTATCGAGATAGATGAAAAATAATATAATGATACAATATGGATCAATTAGTCATGATGGTGTATGTGTGGATCCAAATAAAATTGAAACAATGAAGGATTGGCCTCGTCCCAAAACTCTTAAAAGTTTAATAGTTTTCTTGGTCTCACTGGTTACTACATAAAGTTTGTTAGGAAATATGACAAGATTGCAACTCCCCTCATAGCATTGCTTTAAAAAAAATGGTTTTAATGGCATTGCAGGTCAGGCCATTTAGGGTTTGAAGAATGTTATGTGTACAAACCTAGTCCTCTCTCTACTAGAATTCACTAAGACCTTTGTCTTGGAATGTGACCCCTACAATAAAGGCATTAGAGCAATACTCATGAAAGAGGAAAGAGCATTGACCTTTACCAACAAAAAACCTATCAAAAATCCACTTATGAAAAAACAATTATGGCTATACCGCATGCCATGGATATATGGCATCCAAACCTGCTCAAGGAATGTTCCAAATTAAAACAAATCATATCAGCTTGAAATACTTCCCATAGAAAAGGATTATGTCCCCCAAGCCATAGAAATGGGTCACCAAAATGTTGGAATATTATTATGATATCATTTATAAGAAGGGAAAGGATAACATGGTAACAAATTCTCTCTCTCTAAAATATGAAGAGGAAAGATCCCTCTTTTCCCTCTCCTTCATAGTAGCAGACTAGTTAAATGGCATCTACAACGAATGGTTCATAGATCCCAAGATTTCCCACCTGATACAAAAACTTCAAATGGCACCCCATTCATATCATACCTACACTTGGGAAAATGTTGAGATTCACTACAAAGGGAATCTATATTTGCAAAAAAAAAATTACCTTTAAATCAATAGTGTTATCTGAACTCCACGCCTCTCTAACTACAAGGTATTTTTTCTTTCATAAAACCTATGAACAGACCAAATGTTCATTTTTTGGGGAATGCGTGAAGGACATCCACACTTTTGTGGGAAAATGTGACATTTTCTATTGATGCAAGGGATAAATAGTGAAAATCAAGGTGAAACACAACCTTTACCCATTATGTTACTTGTATGGATGGAGATTTATATGGACTTCATTGTGGGGTTACCCAAATCTGGAAATAAATATGTCATCGTGGTTGTGGTTGATCGACTTTCCAAATATTCTCATTTTTTTTCTCCACAACACCCCTTTAAATTCCCCACAATCACTCAAGTATTCATGGATGATATATTTAAACTCCATGGTATGCTCCAAACTATTGTGAAAAAACATGGCCCCACTTTCACTGGCAATTTATGGGAAGACTCTTTTCAGATTCAAGGCACTCAATTGAATATTAACACGGTATATCACCCCCAAACTTATGGTCAAACTAAAGTTGTCAACAAGTGTTTGGAAGCGTGCTTGAGGAGATTTACTTCGGAATGACAATCCCAATGGGTTTAGTACCTCTAGTAGAATGGTGATACAATAAAACTTATCATGGTGCCACTCAAATGAATTCCTTTGAGGTTGCATATGGAAAAAATCCTCCATCACGACTATCCTAGTTACCCACATTCTCTAGGGTACAGGAGGTAGACAAAACACTCACAAATTGAATTAACATTTTACACTCTCTCAAGGATAATCGAGTAATGGCTTAGAATCACATGAAGTAGCAGGTTAATCAACATCATTTGAAATGCAGTTTTGAAGAAGGGGATCAATTTTTCCTTCATCTACATCCTTATAATAAGATTTGTCTCAACTACAACCACCACCAATGCACTATCCAAAATGTCCTAATACATTGAAAGGATATTATTAGCTCTCCAAGAGTCACCTCCAGACTCCAAATGGGAGTAAACTTGGTAACATACAACTTGATTTATATTGGGTTTAAAATCAGGGATCAATAAGACTTGAAAGAAAGGAAAAGACAGCAAGACTTGAAATAAAGGAAAATACAACAGATATCAGTGCAGATCAATGATGGACCATTGGGAAAAGGAGTCATACACACTCTGCTCATTGAAGATATTTAAGCTGCCTATCAGACAAAGGATTTGTTTAATGATGAAAAGAAGAATAAAGGAATTGACATAAAGATGAACATTCGCTAAGCAAAGATCATGTCTGCAAAGAGAATTTAGATGTGTTTGAACAGTAAACAATGATATATAGGCATATTTAGAGCAGATCTTCTACTGCTTCAAGAATCCATAAATAAAAGACAATACATTCAAACAAGAAGAAAAATAGAACAGAAAACATAGAAGACAAATCTGATGAAACAACTCTTATGAATCTTCAATAACATACAAGTTTACAGCCACATGCTCCTCCGGCTTACAAACTGACATATACAGTAATCCTGCTTCTAAGGCCCTCTCGGATCTTTTAAAAAACTGAAAACCCCCATTACCTGTCGTTTTCTCCAAATTTATAGCCCTAATCCCATTCTCAGCCCCACATTCGAGCTTTATCTCCTTTTTTCTAAAAATAGTAAATTATTACAGAGATGATGACTCATACAAACTGACTTCTAATTTTTAGGAAGTGGTTTTGCAAAAGATAATGCCATGTTATCTCATTCCTACTTTCTAGGATTCTGTTTTGACTGGATTTACTATTCGAGGAACAAAATCATCTTTATGAAGGATTTGCTTTATCTCCACATATCATGTAAATTTAACCATCCAAATGCCAAATTTGAAGACTAAGTTGATCTTGGACAGAACTGTAGACTTTGGTAGCGTCCTTAGTTTATTTTCTAGTTTCAGTGCTACAAAACTAGCACCTTCAGAATTTTCGTAGCGAATAAGTGTAGGCTCGCTGCTAAACAGTAGCTTCAGCACTTTTTGCAGCGTGAACCCATGCTACGAAAACTTTGTTTCTTCTTCTCGTGAAAATTGAAACTGCACTTCTTGTAACCATTCTAAGTTCTACACCAAGACCAGTCTCCCCTATGAATGCCATGTTAAGATTCTCCAAGAAACTGCTACAAATTGAGGCTGCAATTGCAAGATCTATTGTAGTTCCTTCTACATGTACTCCTCTGACAACTTTCAAAAATATAGAACTTTCATAAAGGCCAAGATCAAGCTGCTTTAAATAATAATGCTAGCCCCTACATCTTCAATTCCCTTAAAACACCTCATAATTGTTGTCCCATATGATATCCAGTGCAACAGAATGTCTGCGTTTCAGTGAGAAATGGTCATTCCCATCAATAAGAGCTAAAGCAGTTGATACATCCTCACTGTTATTCTGCTCACTTATGTAGAGTCCACTTGGATTTGCAATGGCCTAGAGACCATCCTGCCCCATTTCCATCATGTTGAGTTCGATCTTCTACATTAGTAAATGTGGGTTGGGATTCATATCCAATGCTCCAGGAATGTCGGACATAGATCTCATGATATTTTCCATCTCAGCCCCTTTGGATTAATTTGGTACAAAAGGCTCTTCTGGTGCTCTATCCATTGGAACCGAACAAGCAAAATGGTATTTGAAGAACAAAAACTTTGCATCTCGCCATAAGATAAAGACTGAAACCTGTAATACAAAAAAGCACAGATCAAAGTTACCACGACACGAACAAGAGATGTTACACTCACAATGCAAAAACACGAGCAATACCCACTGATATCCGGTGTCCTCGACTGAATAGAGCATTGATACCAGTCGGAAATGGTGATAAAAAATGCTCCCATAGAAATCGAGTAGAATTGGAGTAACGTAAGGAGAATTAAACTCAAATATCTTAAATGCAAAACTGAGGTTATAAATCCCACAAGATCTTGATAGCTAGTTGGGTGTGTATTGTGCAAAGTAAGAGCGAGAGAATAATTTGGGGTGAACACTTAACACACGGACTTTCATAGCTTTGAAAATTTAACACCTGCACATTTCCCCTTGGCATTTGGCATTTGAACTGGAGATGTGGAATTTTTTATTTACATTGAGTAGGAAATATCCCACATTTGTGCTGAGAAAACTATATTCAGCGTTTATATATGCCAGCATCCTATTACCTATACTACGCGTAGTCTATTTATTTTAGACCGATGTGGGCTACTCCTCCTCATGGCTTGGTGCACACTACCTTCTCTTTAGGTAAAATAATTGAGGCAATTCTTGAAATGGATTTTGGGTGGAAAACCCAATGTCTCCGAGTTTTTAATATTTACCTAAAAAAAACATTTTTATTTAATTGATTCTAGGTTAAAAAACCAATCTCCTTTGTTTTTGTCAAAATTTGTCAAAATAGCTTAATGAGATCAAAGACTCAAGTCCCAAAAAAACACATTTTTTTTTATTGATTCTAGGTTAAAAAACCAATCTTCTTTGTTTTTTGTCAAAATAGCTTAATGAAATCAGAGACTCAATTAGTTTAGGACAATACCAATTTGACATTTTCAAGTGAAATAAATGGAGCTATAGGCTTGATGTAGATTCAATGATAGGCATATTACCAGATTGAGTTTTT
>JASDQU010013564.1:0-11717 GCA_032191745.1 Picea mariana | reverse complement strand
CCAACCAATCCATGCCAATTAGATAATCATATGAACCCAATGGTATGATGTTCACATCTACCTTTTTGTTGAGTCCATTGATGTCTATTGGAGAATATTTAACTAGCTCATTGATTTTCCTCTTAGCTCGTGTGGATAATTGAACTAACCAATATTTCTTATGCTTACTTCTTTGCAAGTGAAATCTTTCAACAATGTTAGATTTTATGTAACTATGGCTAGCTCCAAAATCAATTAAAATTAATATGGGTTGGTTATCAATCTTGCCTTCCACTTCAATCATAGGGGATTGATATTATGCTTGATATTGTCCAAGGTTGCATAAATCCTTTCCATGTTTCCTCCCATGTCTTCAATCACTTCATCCTCCTAAATGTTGTGGACATACCTCATTCTTTCTCCTTTGTGAAGGCAACCCCTATATAAGTGATTTCCTTCACATCCCCAACATTGTACAGGTTGTTGCCTTGTTCTTTTCCCAAATGAATCTACAGTCTTGTGCTCATTTTTGGTTGACTGACCTTAATGATTTGCATCAGATTTTTTCTTGAAAAAGAGTGGCTTAAAACCTTTATATTTTTTATCATTTTTACCCTTCATCTTGTCATTCCAATATTTTTGGAAAACTAGCCTTCCTCTGCTCTGCCTATAAAGATTATTTTATCTTCTTATGGCCTCCTCCAAGGTCTCAGGGTTATCATATTGTATCTTGTCACTAAAGAAAGAAGGTAACCCACTCAGAAACCTTTGTATTTTGACCTTCTCATCCTTTAGGAAGTCAACATACTTCAACAATTGAAAGAACCTCTTCTCATATTCATCCATTTTCATGCTTCCAAAATTGTGTTCAAAGAAATATTTCAATTATTCCTTTCATAGTAAATCTTGGACAAATATTTCTCTTGGAAATATCCTTTGAATTGCCTCCATGAGATCCTATTCTCATCAAATTTCTTGGCTTAAGTTGATCCCACCACATAGTTGTCTTTCCTTGCAAGTGGTGGGTTGCAATTCTATCTTCTACCCTTGAGGGGTAATCATGCAACTTGATATATTTATTCATTTCCAATAGCTAGGCCTTGACCTCTTCTCCTTTCTTGTGATCACCACTGAAATTTGGTGGCTTGATTTTACTAAGCTCACCTTGCAAGATATCTGCTTCGGGCCTTCTTCTTTGTCTCATGACAGGAGACACACTTGAGATTCTCCTTGGCCTTGAACTTGCATGAGTTATTTTGGTGGATTTCCTTGGATAATGATGGTGCCTTCTCATGCTTCTTGACTTTCTATCATTCTCATGATCATCCCTTTTGCTATGGGATCTAGATAATGTCACTTGTCTAACACTAGTTGCTTGCTTGGTGCCAACGTCTTTGTTAAATTTCCTATGCAACATATTCAAACTCTGAATTATCTCTTCCTGATCCTTCATGATCCTTTCATTATCATCCCTATAGCTCTGCATTTCTCTCTGTAGACTTCTCATAGTTACATGCTCATGTTTGTCTCTTCTTCCATTAGACTCTGTCTCAACATTTCTCATGCTGACATGAAGACCTTGGACCTCATCCTTATGGTTATAATATCCCTGGGCATATTCCATAACTCTAGTACTCATATAATAACCAAAGTTGTTTTCCTATAAAACTAATTCTACAAGAAATGTGCATGTAATAATTATTGTTAGCACATGCATACTATAAAAAATTTCATTAATTATAATACAGGTGATTCTTCATGTCAATTTACAAAGAACATAATGTACCAATTGAAAATATAGTTCCTTAGATACATTATTCTCTGAAACAAATCTCCAATGGTTGTACTCATGCCTCATTCTGAGTTCTGAGATAAAAAGTTACAACATTCACAAGTTGTAATTTCCATTGATTACTCTGTTTTTATTGCTGCAGAATTTACTTTATTACTTTCTGAGAATTTTTAGTGCCCCATTAAAACTTTTGGGTGGATATATGTCTTCTCCTCCTCAATCCCTTTCCAAAGACTATTTGTTTGCTCAAAATTTAGCTTCGAGCTAAAAGTTATGGTCCAAAGAAGTTTAGATTGTTTTTCCATTTTATCCATGTATGTTATTGGTGTCTTCTTTATCTTCCTGTGCATTTTTGCATACCCAAATTCCAAATATGGTTTCATGGATGTTTTCTTTGGTTCATAAGATTTCCATAAACTACTCTTGTGCTCCAAATGGACTTCTGAGCAAGGAGTTATTCCCTTTTAAGTAAATTGGTGCCGAAATTTTGCCTTAATTGTTTTAGTTGTAACTTTCTCATATGAGATTTATTTTGCACCCGAAGTAGCTCGTTGGAAAGATATCTATACTTTCTTTTATTTAAGATGAAGAGACAAGGTGTGTCAATGATGTACCCTATTTATGTAAAAAAGGACTGCTTAAAAACATCGTTTAGGGCCTTAAAATCGCCCCACAAGTTCAAGACCTTCAAAAGTTCAAAAATTTCATAGAAAAATGATTGTTTTAATATTATAACAGTATTTTAATCTAAGTCATTGATCTCGAAATTGGGGGAAATATCAATCGTCGATATGAACTCTATCAAAAATCGATGATCAACATTTTCCTTTAGGCGCATGCAACACCCTGCCAAAAATGTCAACCCGACCATTGATCATCAGCACTTTCCTTTGGCAACCGACTTGCAAGACATCACTAAACCAAACGATCAACCATCGTTGATTTCTCTGGGACAAATGAAACACTTTTCTAGTTCAGTTGACCTGATCATCGACCATCATCCATTTATGTTGGAATACGAAAACACTTCTCCAATCCGACTGACCCAATCATCAATCATTGACCATTTCTTGAATGACGTGGAAACTAAGATGTCATGCGATCTAGGTGGATATTGGTGGCCACCCACCTATTCCAACTGGTTCCTCTTGACAATTTTCGGTTCATCACATTCTTTTGTACTTCTTTGTAATTGTGGGTTCCACACTTCTCGGGTTGTTTGAATCCCTACACATATTCCAGGTGGATACTGGTGGCCTCCCACCTAATCCAACTGGCTTATTTTCTATGTTTTCATGTCATCACATCTTGTTGTACTTCCAGGGCCATTTTGGGGCCCTAAACAATGTTTTTTTGGCTCGCCACATTCAAACTGTAGATGGAGTCAAAATTTAATGGTGTAATGTGTAGCTCTCTAAAATACCTTTCCAACAGGATATCACATGCCTAAAACAAAGTTCACATGCAAAAGTTACAACCCCGGGAAGTTGAGGTACCAACTTACCCATAGGGGCCCATATAACTTTTGGCATTTCATCTCCTAGGGTCATGTTTTTGGATGTCTAGGGTTTTGGAATTCATGAGTAATATCAAAAATGCCTCTGGAGCCTCATTGTAATCATTCTTCTCAGACAGACGCGCGTAGCAACCACATCTCTTCTCAGAGATAACTACCACCATTCGAGAAAGTGTTTCAGTTCTGTAGTTTTACAGTTTCAGCCTATTTCATTTATTCAATAGAAGATATTATTCACTAGATATATGTGTTTTTCTTCATATATTTGTGTTTATTGTATTCAGTTTGTTAATTAGTTCGTTCCGCTCCTAAATCCATATCAGTGGTATGAGAGTGGTCTTCTCTTTATTTATTTTTCTTCGTGCATGTCCCCGATAAGATCTGGGTACAAGAAGTTGGGATTCGAACCAATCGAGTCATTACAAGATCAGTCGTGCTGATCCTGGCAACAACCCATGGGGGACAAAAAGAAAGATCATGGAGTAGGAGATCCTTTTAAAATTTTGCTCGAGGAAGCCCTCGCATGACAAAAGAATGAAATGATGGAAAACTTTGTGCAGATCCTTCGACGACTTCCCATAGGAGAAGCATCTTCATCAAGCGGCCATGCAACACCCTTCAAGGTACAGGTAAATTTTTATATTTCATTATTTGAAGGATTGATAGATGCGGATGTTGTAGATAAATGGTTGAATTTGCTCGAAGGGTATTTTTCAGTCCACAATTTTTCCAATAGGGAAAAAATTACTTTTTCACTCCTCAAGGTCATCCCCCATGTTAAGGATTGGTGGGATATTTACTCTGAGCAAAGGGCCATAGAGGAATATTCAATATTTGTGGTTTCTCCTACATGGAATTCCTTCTGGGATTCCATTAAAGAACGATACTACCCTGTTGGAATCTGCAAAGACTAGTACACCCGATGGACCGCCCTTCGTCAAGAAAGAGACCAAAAAGTACCATATTTAACCAATATTTTCCATACCTTGCACACCAAATTGGGTATCAAAGAATCTAAGTGACATCTAGTGCTCAAATACTGCAGTTTTTTATATAGATACATTCAAATATAAATGGATTTTTTGGACATCACCCCATTGAGTACAACTTATAGATATGTTGTCAAGATCGAGAAGAAATTTAAGTAGAAGAGGTGAGAGTTTGGATATGAAAACTCCTCACAGCCGAAGCAGAGCAAAGGCAACCCCAACCCACATGGTAAGGGATAGAGAAAATATGACCATTCTCAGGACAACCAGTCCAAGCTACAACACATGAAAGGAAATGAAAAGATGAAGAAGGACACGAGAAAATGATGTGAATAACATAAAATCCCTTGTCATAACACTGAAGAATGTCACTCCAAGAAGTAACTTGTGACCAAGTTGAAGGCATCCGAGTCCAAGGTTGATTCTGACTCTGAATCAAATCCAGAAGGAGGAAAGAACATTATCAATGTTGAACCCAATATCGTTATCGCTACCACCAAAGTCCAGTCAAGTGAACCAAAAGAACTAGAGGAAGGGGAATGCCTTTTTCACTCACAAATGTGGGTAAAGGGAGCTCTACTTCATTTCATTTTCGATAGAGGCATTCATAAGAACCTGGTCTAAGAAGAGGTCATCAAGCAATTGGACCTGTCGACGAAACCACACCTGCATCCCTACACCATCGGTTGGCTTCGCCAAGGAAGAGATCTGTGTTTCATCCAAAAGTGTCGTCTACCCTACGACATCAAGCATTTCAAAGATGACGTATTGTGTGATATTTCTCCCATTGAAGTTTGTGATGTTCTTTTAGGAAAACCATATTTTTTGAAGCGCCATGTTGTGTATGAGTCTAGACCCCACAATGTTATTATTACTTTGGGGTAGAAAATTGTACATGATACCAGAGGTAGTACCGAATATCGTTGTTTCTTTAATCTCTGCTAAGAAATACAATAAGGTCATTTCACAGACCAAGAAGTTCATATTCTTTGTGATACGTTCTCACAGTAAGCAGAAAGTCGTTGCCACATCCATGGCCTCTACATAGAGCCTCTCTTTGTAGCATAAGCAAGTGGACGGGATCATGGAAAAGTACAGAGACATCTTCTCCTCACCCACTGGGGTACTGATGCACTTCCAAGTCAAGAATCCAATTGATATGACCCTTGGTGCACCTATGTCGAATGGACCAGTCTATCATCACTTGTTGATGGAAAATGATGAAATAAAGCGTCAGATCCAAGAGATTCTTCAAAAGAGGCACATCAGACCCAACTCCTCGCCTTGCATAATATCGATTGTACTATTGCATAAGAAGGAGGGGACTTGGTGACTCTGCATTGATTACAGAGCATTAAACAAAATCACCGTCAGGAACTGGTACCCAATTCCCAGGATTGATGACCTTCTTGGCCAACTCAAGGGGTAAAAGTTCTTCAACAAGATTGACCTAAAGTCTGGATACCACTAGGTTCCCATCGAACCAACTGATGTATAGAAGACAACTTTCAAATCTAAAGAAGGTCTCCTCGAATGGATGGTCATGCCCTTTGGATTAATAAATGCACCAGCCACTTTTATGAGGTTGATGGATGATGTATTGAGACCCTTCACCAACTCTTTTATGGTGGTATATTTGGATGACATCCTCATCTTCAACAGAACTTGGGAGGAGCACATGTGGCATATTCAACAAGTTTTGAGCACTCTGCGGGAGCATAAGCTATATGCCAACTTGGAAAAATACTCCTTTGGCATGAACAGGGTCCAATGCTTGGGCTACATTATTCATGAGCATGGGGTACATGTTGATCCAGATAATATCCAAGTCATTCGCGACTAGCAATGCCCAACCACACTAATCGAGCTTCGAAGCTTCTTGGGACTGGCCAACTTCTACCGACGGTTCATGTTGGGATTCTCCCATATTTCACGGGCCCTCAACCAAGTGACCAAGGGTAGTGGCAGGGAAAATTTCATGTGGGGGAAGGAACAACAATGAGCATTCGATGATCTAAAGCATTGCTTGTGCTCAACTCCAGTACTCTTCTTACTCGATCTACAACAACCTTTCAAAATTGAGACTGATGCATCTGACTGTGTTGTAGGCACAGTTCTCACTCAGCATGGTCATCCAATGGCATACCATAGTGAGACACTCTCATATACTGTCCGAAAATACCCCACCTATGACAAGGAAATGTACTCCATTGTACAAGCATGTCATCAATGAAACATTACATTTTGGGAAAGGAGACGATCATCCACACTGATCATAGGCCTCTACAGTTCATACACACACAAGGGAAATTACAAAACAATCTCCATCAGAAGTGGTCCATTTACCTACAACAGTTCCATCCCAACATCAAGTATAATACAGGGAGCTCAAATCGTGTCACTGACTACCTCATTCGACCTCCTGTGGTTGCACTCACCATTGTGCTCCATTCCTATGGACATGAGGCATCTGAGTGGCCCCAACTTTATCAGCAAGATCCAGACTTCACCACCACCTATCATCTATTGGGTACAGGCGAGACTGTCATCAATTTTAACATTTAGGATGGACTGTTATGCCATCTATGCCATCTCTGTGTTCCTACAAGCGAGCATGCAAAGCTGATTTGGGAAGCCCACTACAGTTGGATGGAAAGACATTTTGGCATGGAGAAAATTATGGTCGTTCTACAGAAAAATTTGTATTGGCCAAAACTTTGACAAGACTTCAACAAGTATATCATATCTTGCATTGCATGTGCCATTTCCAATCCATCCATCAAGAAGAAAGGCTTATACACACCTCTTCCTACTCTCGAGAAGACTTGGGAATCCATCTCAATGGATTACATGTATGGCCTTCCATCCACCAAGCAAGGCAATGATTGTGTATTTGTGGTCGTTGATCAATTTTCGAAGATGGCCATCCTCACAGCCTGCAAGAAAAATATCACAGCGGCAGAGACTGCCAATCTCTTCTTCGAACAAGTGTGGGTCCATTTTGGAATACCACAGAGAATCATCTTTGAACAGGACAGAAGGTTCCTCATCACATTTTGGTCGATTCTATGATCACTATTGGACACCAAGCTCACTAAATCCACTGCTTTCCACCCCCAAATTAACGGCCAAACAAAGGTCATCAATCAAATGATTGTGCACACCATGTGCATGTACAACTCTAAGAATCCGCGTGCATGGGATGAGAGTCTCCCCTATGTTCAGCAAAGTTACAATAGGGCTCTCCATAGCTCCACTTACCATAGCCCATTTCAAGTGGGGTTGTGATTCCAACCCTTGGGTCCCATTGATGTTGCACTAACTCTTGCCACCACATAGACATAATTTTCCCATGTTCAGTCTGAGACCAACAAAGCCACCATATTCATTGAGCAGATTCAGCACATCCACCAACAGGTCCATGAGATTTTGGAGAAAGCCAATGCTAAGTACAAGAAACACCATGATCAACACAAGGTACCACACCAGTTTCAGGTTGGAGACAAATTATGGTTACATTTGCAGAAGGAGCTCCTTACAGGGCCCCATAGGAAGCTCTTCCCACTTCGTTATGGGCTTTACACTATCACCAAGGCTATGGGTAGCTATGAGATTGAGCTCAACACTCCACCCTTCCTTAGCTTGCACCCAATGTTTAATGTGGACTTCCTTCGGCCATATTTTCAACCATTATTGGACACCTCAGAGATCGCAGAACAACTGACACCAACAGAGCTCAACTCTGACTACATGGAAAAAGAATCCATTGATCAGATAGTGGACACATAGGTCAAGGGCACTCGCCAGCAGAGGATCCAGCTTTATCAAGTTTTCAAGGCAGGGCATCTCCTACACCAAGGAAAGTGGTTCACGGGGGGGCAAATTCAGCAGAATTTTCCTCACCTAATGGGAGAAATCAACGCAATGGAGATCGTTTCTTCCTAAGGGGGGAGGACTGATCCAGGTGGATATTGGTGGCCACCCACCTATTCCAACTGACTCATCTTGACAGTTTTTGGTTCAACATGTTCTTTTGTACTTCTTTGTAATTGTGGGTTCTACACTTCTAGGGATTTTTGAAGCCCTACACATCTTCCAGGTGGATACTCATGGTCTTCCACCTAATACAACTAGCTTATTTTGTATGTTTTCATGTCAGCACATCTTGTTGTACTTCTAGGGTCGTTTTGGGGCCCTAAACAGTGTTTTTTTGGCTCGCCACAATCAAACTGTAGACAAAGTCAGAGTTTGATGACATAAGGTTTATTTCTCTAAAATACCTTCCATCGGTCTATCACGCACCTAAAACGGAGTTCGTATGCAAAATTTACGACCTCGGGAAGTTGAGGTACCAACTTACGCATAGGGCCCCACATAAATTTTGGCATTTCATCTCCTAGGGTTAGGTTTTTGGATGTCTAGGGTTTTGGAATTCATGAGTAATATCAAAAAGGCTTCTGGAGCCTCATTGTAATCATTCTACTCAGATGGATGCATGTAGCAGCCACATCTCTTCTTAGATATATCTACCATCATTCAAGCAAGTGTTTCAGTTCTGCAGTTTTATAGTTTCAGCCTATTTCATTTATTCAATAGAATATATTGTTCACTGGATATCTTTTTTGTTCTTCATATCTCTGTGTTTATTGTATTCAGTCTGTTAATAAGTTCATTCCGCTCCTAAATACAGATCATCGTGGCAACTACTGGCATGTCTTGAGACATGGGTGTTAAAATTGCATGATGCATTATCCTAAGGTGTTAACTTGGGTGACATGGTATGACACGTGGTCACTAACATGGCATGACATGTCATCCTCCTCTTTTCTTCATCGATGATTGACAGTTTCGCTTGGACAACCCAAACACCTCACCAAATTAGTCGACCTAATCATCGATTATCGACAATCGATGATTCCTCTTGCCAAGCGAACACCTTGCTAAAACAACCAACATGACCATCATTCATTGACAATTTCTGTTGGTGAACAAAACAGTTCGCCAAATTTTTCAACCCAACCATTGGCCATTGGAAAATTTTGTTGGCGACTTAAACACATCGCCAATTCAACTGACCTAACCATCGAACATCGGTGAATTCTCTTGGCCAACTTCAACACTTAGAAATTTTCGATCAAATCCCGGATGAATTTGGATTTTTGATCTACCATTCAAAATGATCTTAACCATTGATCCTCTCTAACTTCCAAATGGTCAAAAACGAATCCAGACCATCAATCTGTCTCATTTTCCCACTTGTCAAAAATGAATCTCGGTCTTTGATCTACTAGACCTTTCCAAACTCTGAAACCCTTATAAGTTTTTAAATCTATTCACGATGAATATGGGTCATTGATATTGAAATCAAATGTGATCTTGGTCGTCGATTCATCAAATTTTGTCCAACTCTACAACGACCACTAAAATATGAAACTCGACCTTCCAAGTCGAATTTTAACTTTGCAACTCTGCATATTGACACCATTTATCACCACTAAGCCCAACCAAAGGAATGTACCCCTTCACTGCTCTCAGTCCATCGGGTTTCTCATTCATTTATCAAGGTCTCTCTAGCACATGTAACCAGGAATCTCTCTACTAGGAAACTCAAGGGAGATCACTACTAGGAAAACAACAACAATCACTTGTTTTTATAGTGAAAATCACACAGTATTTCACTCTTTAGTCTTGAAAACCTAACTCTTTAGTCTTCAATTCCAAATACGCTCCAGAATTCGCCTTCCATGGTTTCTCTAGCTCCAAGCTCTTATTTTCTGCTTTCTACTTGTTGTTCATGCAAATACAGTCACTATCTAAAACCGTTGTCACTACCCATACAAATTTTCCTCTCTTTGCTTTCTTGTTTGACTTACACACTTCCCCAAGCTATTTGTACTCATCCCCCATGCTCCCAATAACTATGGGATGTTACTTCTCACACCCACTCTCTTACATGAATTCAATGATTGGCTTTGGGGACACTCAATCAAAAATTAGAAGGTTCAATATACCAATAGTAATTTTAAGAAGTGGGTTGAATTAATATACATGGGTAATTCCCCCTTGGACCTCTCTATTAGATATTTTCTTAGACCCTCCCCTCTCTTGTGAATTAATTCATCCCCCATCTCTGTCCATATCCACCAACAGCTGACATCACATTTTATTATTAAAATTCATAAATACAATTCGCATAGTACATTGCTTGGTCATAACCACATTTCATATCTACATTATGCAATCATTAAAATGAGGATTATAATGGGAATGTTACATGTCATAGGCTCTTTCTATTTCATAAAGGTGAAAATAACATGTTATAGAAATCTTGGATAATGCAATACACAATATGCTATGTGACCTCTAATAGTGCAATATTAAAGTATAATAAGGTAGTGTTTTTTGTGACATATACACAAAGGTCACATATTTATTCTTCAACAACCATAAAGAAGTCGACATCACTAATGGTTTTGAACCTCCACACTACTCAAGGTGCTTGGAGATTCCTTCTATTTTAAATTATTATATTGACATCATTGAATGGTTCTAAACATTCACAGTGCTCAAGGCACTTCTATATTCATTGTATTTTGAATTATTATGTTGACACCACTCAATGGTTCTAAATGTTGATGTTGCTTAAGGTGCTTCTAGATTTTTTTTTAAATTATTATAAAAGTGATGAAACAATGGCCAATAGCAAATCCAAATCCAATGGGATGCACATGTTGTATAGAATGTGCATTACTTGCTCATTGTTTTATGCTTTTCTTATGGGGAGAGAATCCATTATCGTTGTTAGTAAAGTTGTAAAGCTTCATCAATCTATAATAAGTACAAGAGTTAGGCAAGTACTACGTTGTAAGTGTGCAAGTTGTAGTTATGCACACATATATGTTGGCATATATGTTTTGAATGCATTGTGTAATATATCTAAAGTATATTACATTTAGTATCATGTAATATTAGTTATGGGTCAATTATTATATAATATAGACATTATAATGTAATTCTGATAAGTCATGACAATGATAAGTCTATGTAGTTATGATAAGTAGTGACATTTGTTAAGAATACAATTTATCATCCCTATGTCTATTTATATGCACATCATTGTATCTCATATCATGTCGATGAATAACAAATATTAATTATTGATTCCCAGTAGAGTATATAGATTCGTCCCTATTATTATTGATGCTAAGGTGAAGTAACCAGTGGGTTTGCTTCAAGTGGTATCAAAGCAGTCTTTCTATTAACATGTGGTCAAGTACATTTTTTCAGTTGTTTCGCTAATTTGTGATCAAGTTTATTTTTCCAGTGGCATTAAAAAAAATAAAGAGTGGAAAAAAGGAAAAAAAATATATACAAATAATTTCTAAGATTATGGCCAATATATATATATATATATATATATATATATATATATATATATATA
>JASDQU010013563.1:282020-311855 GCA_032191745.1 Picea mariana | reverse complement strand
GGTTCACAACAATTTCGGGGTCCAACCTCCACAATTTGGGAAGTGCTCGTTCAACTCTAGTCTAATCCTAGTCATTGATATTCCATTCCCAATGATATCAACAACGTGGGTTGATTGTGGGATGTGAACTAGCAGATCCACTAAATTCACCTTTGCACTCCGTAATGATTCCCAACCGTTGATTAAATCGAGCAGCTGGTGTTTGATTCGGTAACTCCAGTGAGTATTTGATTCGATATTATGACTGGGATGGATTCTCATCCCATTAAATGGCTCGCATCCATATCTGCTGTCATATTCTTAAATCATCCATAATTCGGGTAACTTGACTATCATCTACTTCCTATATCTGATGATCGAGATGTTTCCCGGGCATCCTCAGATCTAAGGTTCAGAGTTAACTTTCGGACTTCGGAACTTCAGGGACTTTTCCTCCCTTACAATGAACTTGCTCAATTCGATGAACTCGCAAAGTCCGAATGACTCCAAGGGTTAACTCCTGTGCACTTTCCCGTATCCAACAATCACAACGGACTATTGCTTCTTTCGAACAGATTTCATCTGTTCGTCTTCCCAAACAAAGGTACCATCCCCTTCGATACTTCGAACTCGCTACTCTCCCTGAGCTTTGTTATCTCTGAAAGGATTAATATTTTTTTGCTCTTTCTCCTAAACTTATCATTTAAAAGGGTCTTCTGCACACCCCTTACGCTCCTTTATCAAGTTTAGAACTTGAGAAGTTCTTAGTCTCTACCTACTTTACAAAGCTTTTGTTCATGTCTGCACTACCTCCCCTAATCTTAATAGACTCTGTCCTCCCGGAGACTTAGGGTAACTGTGCTGAAGGTCGATGAACTCACAGTCTTCTTATTTTAACTTAAACCACCACAGGGCTCGAGCATTTATGTGTACAATTTAGACAGTTCCATACTTTCTTAGATACACAATCTAAAAAAGAATAAAGAGATATAGTATAACCATTAAGAAATCATACACATCCCTAGGTCGTTCATAGTATATCCCATTTCATTACATAATTACAACTCAATTTCATAGGGTATGAGAATACTTATCTATTACAAGTTGCATCCAACTAATTGACTATGGGTGTGTGCCTTTCCACCCAACCATAGGCTCAGAGGAATTCATTCTTAGCACTCTGGCCACCCCTGTGGCAAGCCATGATATAACTAGGGATTTTATGACATCTCTCATAGAGACTCTTTCTGTCTCAACGACCCTGCAAGGTTTATCAAATGCTTCCTCAGCATCAAGCTCGCGTTCAATCCCTGAGGTCGTGTTCTCTGAACTTCCTTTCAATTTTCACATCTCCCTTACGAGCTTGTGCTCTCCTCACATCTCTTTCTTTGTCTCTGTATGTATCGTACCTTCCCTCCTCTAGAAGTTTTCCGACTTGTCTTGTTCCTTCTATCAAAAGGAAGATCGGGTCTACAGGTCTTTTTGGTACTTTGAGCTGACATTCTATAGCTAAACCATGCTTCCATTCATGGGGGTGGTTTATAATTCAACCACTGGTCCGTTCTTCATTAACTGATTTCTTTCCTCTAGAGATATCATGGCTCGTACTTCAAGGCTTCACCCCCCCAACAGTCAGTTATGGACAGTTCAACAATAATACATTTACATTATCCACATGCCTTAGCATGGTAATCCTATTTTATGATTAATTACAAGCTGGGGGAAACAGGGTGTTACAATTCCTTCCCCCTTAAAGGAACATCGTCCTCGGTGTTCTTTCTCAAAAAACACCTGTCATGCGTTTCTCATTAAGTTGTTTCATAAATATTGATCCTTCTTTCTCGGTTAGGTCCCTTTTCAAACCCTTAATCTTGGTCACTTGATTTCAATAATTCTTGTACAAAAAGCATGTTAATCATAGTCTTATGTGAAAACATTGCATAAAAAATATTTCTAGGGAAATTTCATAATCTTAGCACAATAATTATCTGCGCAATTTGTGGATTTGTATCCACATGGTTTTTTTGTTATCCAGGCTCATTGTTTTTCCTTGACATACCCATTGGGTGCATGATCCCAATCAATAGTTTACAAGAACTATCAAGGTTTTATCTTCCTTTCGGTAACTTTCCCTCTAGACCCAGGCTCATGCATCCCCTTCTCTGTTATACAATCCCTCAAGTCATCCATCTTGCCTTGCCAAGGTTTTCTCGCATAGGAAGAACTACCCATCATGTGCATTATCCCAATCAATAGTTTACAAGAACTATTAAGGTCTCTTATTCGTTGCGGTAAATCACCCTCCAGGCCCAGGCTCAGGCATCCCCTTCTCTGCTATACAGTCCCTCAAGTGATCCATCTTGCCTTGCCAAGGTTTTCTTTCACATAAAGAATTCCAGAGACTCTATCGAGTCTTATAGTTGAGGCATCCCTCATACTTTCTTTGCGGAGGCATCCCTCCAGCTTGTGTTACCTCAACACAACATATTCTAGGTGATCATGGCTTACCACGGGGTTCTCATGGCTCAACAATAGCCATTTTTCATGCTTTTATAGCTTGAAAGCCTTCTGGCTGAGCTAAATTTAGGGATGAAGGTTACTCTCCTTCTCCTGGCACATAAATAGTTAGCAATGAAGATTAATTTCCTTCTCCTGAATCAATCATAGATATGGATGAAGGTTACTCTCCTTCTCCTAAGTCAGTCTCTATTTCATGTGATCAGATTATACACTTTCTCATAGTTCTCCCTTGAACTCGAGAGCTCAGTTTCTCATCTCTGCACTCTTCACAGATCTTTCCCTTTCACCTATATCACAGGTATACAGAAATTCATGAGACATCATAATTTTTAAATTCAAAATTTTTCTTGTAAATATGTTACCCGTAGATTTCCAAATTCCACATTATGTTCTTATATTTGTTTCACACAGGAACTAGATCCATAATTATGGAAATTTCCTTCCCATAGCGGTTTGGCTCAGCAGGAAATTGGCCTTCCTTAGGGATTACAACACTACCATATTCAAGACTCCTTTGCTTCCTGCACTTTCAACTTCAATCAACCAAACAAATTATTAGTTTCTCATGCTCATTTATTTTTATTTCACCTTTATAATGTCATCAAAACCAATTTCAGAATTGTGCATACTATCAATCAAATTCACTTTCTCAAAACAAAAATACCATTCCTTGCAGTTTGGCTTAGTAGGCAATTGGTCTTCCTTATGGGTTTACAATACTGCCATATCCAATATCCATTTCCTCCTGCAATTTCAACATTTCTCAACCAAACAAATTGTTAGTTTTCATGCACATTACCTTTTTAAAGTCAAGCATACTAATAGTCCAAGTCATTTTCATCTATTCAAGGATACAAAGAAAAAGGACACATCATCCGTTACCAATGCATCGTTTCAGCCTACCAAATTTTTCGGAATGTAATTCAGATATCAATTGACTTTAGTGAATGTGTCAAAATTCGTGGCCACATTCATACCAAATGCACCCTTGCATTGATTTTTAAGTTTCCCACACTTTACGACACATACTTTTCCATGGTGCGTTGGAGCTTACCCAAGCTTTTCACCATATGGCGTATTCATTCTCATAGTCATCCTCTGATTGAGGTTGTTCATTATTGGTATTCGTCTTTCTCAACAGTTCCAATCTATTTCTTTCTACACATGACATACATCATAAACACATTAGTCATCATGTAAATTAAAAATTCAAGTATCATAGCATTTAAATTAATAAAACATTTTCAGACATGTCCTAGCATATATGTATGCACTTCATGAGATTATCCTTAAGGTTTTCATAAGTGTAACACAACAGTTCTCAATTGTTTCTACAATAATACAACCATCATCACTATGGTGTCAAAACATTTACTTTCATCAACATACTAGCTTTCTTATCCCAGAGAAAAACATAATACATGGCAAGAAAAGAATTGAGGGCTCTCCCCTTCTTCAAATTATTTCTACATCACCTGGGACTTTTCAGCCCAGCTGAGTTATTTCTAAGGCCTCATTGTCTTTTATCTACTTTTTCAATTTACTCCCTGTTGGGATCTTCCTTCTCTTTTCCTTGAGCAACCTTCGTTAGGCATCACCCTAACCTTTTTGGAATACAACATCATGCTTTAATAGAAAAAAAAATTGTTCATAATGGATCATGAACCTGTGCATCTTGCACATTACCATTCAGTTATCAGAATGGTCAATATTCATTTATTAGTCTTCTATTCATTACATGATGTTTTTTTTTTTTTTCAAAATGTAATGCAGGATTCTGGAATATATATATATCAGCTTGTGGCTCACTGCTTAATTATCATCAGTCATTAAGGTCGTGACTTTCTTTTTCTGACAGATTCTTCACATAGTTCCTCCACAGGGAACTCCTTCAGCATGCAACTTTCTTATTGCATATCGATCACTATTTTTGATGGCCTCAACCTTGAGTTAGCTTCAACGGTTTACCAAATATCCCATAAGGAATATAAACATGCATCTTTGTCATGTACCCAAATTATGTATCCATACTTGTTCTAGTTTTGTTAACTTAAATCCATGATGTACTTAACCATATTCATGATCCTAAACCTTCCTGTAGTGGTCATAGGTATGTTTCACAACCCACCTACATTTCTACTTTTAAGATTAGTCAACTCAGGATTGTTCACAATCCTTCTCATGTGATTCTCAAAGGAATACTCATTTGCCTCTTATTATGACAACATAGAATCTTTGCTCATTTACCCTTCTATCTAATTATATTAGTATTCCCTGAGGAAAGAGAATACATTCACCTCACGCTATTATTTGGAACAAAACTTTCATGACTCTTCAGAATGGAGTCTACCATGCATCCATAGTATTCATTTAATCTGGACAAGATCAATTCTCGCTTTATATTTCACTCATTAGGGCAACCATATGGTTCCGACAACTATACTCTTTCATCATACATGTGCATCACTTGCACGTTTAATATCATTCATACCTAACTAGTATTCATATCAAGCTTCATATTAAGAAGCTTCACAATGCATTAAACCCATTCACTCAAGCATAATTAAACACGGTTAAGTATTCATCATTCTAGCTTATTGCTTACACCTTTTCCATGTCATTCACACAAATAGACATATCAGGCTTCTATATCCTTTTCCCAAGGATATTCCAAGAATCCTTATGATCATGTATACATATTTGTGTATATGTAGGTGTGTGTATTGCACCTTTTTACCTAATGCATTCACTTGATAGTTTAATTTCATCATTAGTGTCCTTTAGCTTGAGATTTTCGTCATTTACAGGACTAATCTCTCAGTCATATCTCGTATTTATTTTTCCTTCTCTCAAGGAAATTACCAACCTGGGTCACTTCCCTCTTTATGCAACAACGTCTAGCAAGAAAACTTTCTTGCCTCATCGTCCATAAGGTTTTACCCATCTAACTTTCTTTGGTCATGAGGAGTTATATAATCTGATTTTAATATAAAGGAGTAACTATAACTTCCAAGGATTTTACCTGATCCTATCAGATTCCTTTAATCCCACAAAGGCATTAACCATTATATAATCCACCATCATCAGTGCTTGAAGTTCCAACTGTCCATGCTTAGAAGCAGTGTTACAAACACCAGGTCATCCATCTTTCGAGCTTTAGCTACTCTTGACAGAACCATGCCACCTTCAACTATCCACATTCAAGTCTTATTATAAATGTTAATTAGCATATCCCTACTCCAGTAAGAGTAGTTATCACATTGACAAAGGGATAAAGAAATTCTTCTGTTGAAATTCAACAAGAATTCCCAAAATCATAGGTTCAATCTGCAGTTCTTTTCCTCAAGGAGTAAATGCAGATAAAAATACCTCCTTACATGACTCATACATGAGCCCAAGAAATCCATGTGTTGTAACCATACTCTGATACCAATTTGTAACACACCCACGATGGGGCATAAAATTTTTCTCTTTTCTTAATGGACATATTCTCCATCCATGGTTTCTAACTTGGAAAGTCAGGGAGCCAGTTTGACCTCCCGGTCAAGGATCTACGATTTTGGAGCCAAACAAAACTCTGAGACCTTGATGGTCTCGTTCGGTAATTAGATGCAGAACCTTTTGGTTTTCTGATATGGGTCTAAAGGTACCCACGACCCTCCTCTTCGCACCTATGAAATATCAGAGTCTAGGTGCTAGTTCCTTTTCTGATAAGCCCCTTTCTTGATATGACCTTGGGAGATAACCTCATGCAACCACGCTATTACGGGCGTGGCCAAGGGTGGTTTGAAACCAAAATAATTTTCTCCCCATAGTTCATCATGAGCCTCCACGTGTCCTTTCTCCAAAACTGTTGTCTGAATTGTGGCCCGCCCTCAACATTTTAAGTTCGTGCACCTTCGATCCCTGTAATGCGACAGGACCTTTGATCTCATGATCTTGATAGTACTACTGAAATGATGGCTCAGATATTCCCCTTTTTACATCAACATACATGATTTTCTTCGGGACTTCGACATTCATGGTTTTCAACTCTCAAACCTTATTTTCTTTGCAGTGGCTATCTCCCGGAGTGGAAGATCCACTAACACCTATCCCTCTCAATCAGGTGGTTCACATGAAATATGTCTGTCTGACCTTCGAGATTTCTTGTTCAACACCCTCTCTTTCTTCCAGAATGATTTCTCCCAAAGTGACAAATCATTTTCCACACATCCTCTCAAAATCAATAGCTCTGGTCCTCTTCGGAAATTCGACACGTTTTAACCAAGACAAGATCTATGGCCTTCATCTCCCTTCTCAATCAATGGTCGATATTCTGCTTCAGAACTTCGGTGCTCTCAAACTCTTTTCCTTTTCATTCTCCCAGAGTGCTTCCACTTGGAATCCATGATTTGTCGCCACGCACCCTTCTGGATCTACGGTCCAGATTCACTTTGGGTCTCCAACTCTCTAGGCTTCGGGAGTTTCAACTCTCAACTGAAAATCTCGAAGTGTTTTTCCTGAAAAGTCTGGTCTAATGACACGTGTCTCTTGTCGGCCAATGGACGGGATCCACTTTGGCCCTTCGGCTCTTCGACTCTTCGGGCTTAGAAAGTTTCAAACTTCTATGCTATCGTTTCTTCTGAAGTGCATTGACCCGGAGATTATGGTCTATCGACGTGTACCCCTCCTGGCAATCAATGACTAGGACCTACTTCATCTCTTTACCCTAAGTCCACATACTTATGCCACATGTCCTCTAGATCTGACGAATGACATTTACTTTGGGTCTTCGGAGTTCTCAAACCTCAACTTTCTCCTTCCTTCAAAGTGCGTAGATTTCTGCCACATTTCCCTCTGAATCTGACAGCTGAAATTCACTTTGGATTTTCGGGGTTTAGAAATCTCAATTCTCAACCTTTGCTCCCTCTTAAATCTCATGATCTGTCGCCATGAATCTCTCTAGATATGACAATCCAGATTCACTCTGGAATTCAGGTTTCCTGAGTTTCAACTCTCAACAAAAACCTTCAAAGTGATTTTTCCCAGAGCCTTGGATCTGTGGACATGTACCTCCCCTAACGACTAATGGTCAGGATTTACTTCGATGATTTCAATTTCTCCTTGACTACAATCTCTCACTCAAGGGTTGTTGATCTTGCGCCACCTGTCCCTCTTGGTGATGAACAGTCCCAACTCACTTCGGGACTTTGGGACTTTGGCCAATCAATCCTCATGTGCACACAAAGGTTAACACTCATGCACTTTACCTTAGATCGGATGACTATCATCGCCTTGCACTCAGATCCAATGGTTAGGATCTGTTACTTCTCAACGCTTCTATTCTGTTTCCCTTGGTGCTAATCTAATGGTCTAGGATTCTCCCCACAACTGATCTGACAATTGTTGTTGCTCCTCCTCTTGATTTTTTAACTTTTTCTGACTTGGAAGAGTTTTGTATATGTTCAAAGACCTCAGCCTTTGTTCCTCTTGTGAGCCCGACTATCTTGGGTCTCTCCTTTTCTCTTGAAAACGTTATCTCTTCTGATCTTTTTGATTCTCTCAGACTGATGATACCGAAGGACTCTGTTACTCCACATATTTCCTAAAGGACTCACGACCATCCATCTTGCAACGGTTCAAGGTCCAGTGGTCATGATCTGACCAATACAGAGGTGTCCATCGATCGACAGTTCAGAGTAATTGTGGGGTCCAACCTCCGCAATCTAGGAAGTGCTTGCATGACTCTGGTCTAATCCTAGTCATTGATCTTCCATTCCTAATGAGATCAAGGACGTGGGTTGATTGCGGGCCGTGAACTAGCAGGTTCACTAAATTCACCTTTTCATTCTGCAATGATTCTGAACCACCGATTAAATCTAGTGGCTGGTGTTTGATTCGCTTCTCCTCCCATTAAATGGCTCTCATCCATCTCCATTGTCCGATTCTTAATTCATCGGTAGTTTGGGAAATTTGACTATCATCTACTTCCTAGATCTAACGGTCGGGATGTTTCTCGAGAATCTTCAGATCTAAGGTTCACAGTTAACTTTGGGACTTCGAAACTTCGGGGATTTTTCCTCCCTTACGATGAACTTGTTCAATTCTCCAAACTCGCGAATTCCGAATGACTCCAAGGTTTAACTCCCGCGCTCTTTCCTATATCCAATGGTCACAACATATCATGGCCTCTTCTTGACATATTTTGTCTGTTCATCTTCTCAAACAAAGTAACCATCCCCTTCGATACTTCGACCTCACTACTCTCCCTAAGTTTTTTTAGCTCTGAAAGGCTTAAGAGATTTGTTCTCTTTCTCCTGAAATTAACGTTTAGAAGGGTCTTTTGCACACCCCTTGTGCTCCTTTATCAAGTTTAGAACTTGAGGAGTTCTCAGTCTCTGCATGCTCTATAGAGATTCTGTGCATATCTGCACTACCTCTCTTGAGCTTAACATACTCTGTCCTCCCAGAGACTTAGGGTAACTGTGCCCAAGGTCGATGAAATTACAGTCCTCTTGTTTTAACTTAATCCACCACAGGGCTTGGGCATTTATGTGTACAAATAAGACAATTCCATACTTTCTTAAATACACAATCTAAACAAGAATAAAGAGATACAGTATAAACATTAAGCAAACATACACATCCCTGGGTCATTCATAGTATATCCCATTTCATTACATAATTACAACTCAATTTTACAGGGTAGGAGAATACTTATCTATTACAAGTTGCATCCAATTAACTGACCGTGGGTGTGTGCCTTTCCACCCGACCATAGGCTTAGAGGCATTTATTTTTAGAACTCTGGCCACCCCCATGCCAAGTCATGATATCACTAGGGATTTTACGACATCTCTCATAGAGACTCTCTCTATCTCAGTGACCCTATGAGGTTTATTAGATGCTTCCTCAGCATCAAGCTTGTGTTCGGTCCCTTAGGTTGTGTTCTCTGCACTTCCTTTAGGTTCACGCATCTCCCTTACTATATTTCTCTCTCCTCACGTATCTTATTGTGTCTCTGTATGTATCTTACCTTCCCTCCTCTGGAGGGTTTCCGACCTGTCCTGTTCCTTCTTTCAGAAGGAATCTCGGGTCTGTAGGTCTCTATGGTACTTCGAGCTAACATCTTGCAGCTAGACCATGCTTCCATTCATAGGGGTAGTTGATAATTCAACAACTTGTCCTTTCTTCATTAACTGATTTCTTTCCTCTAGAGATATCATGGTTCTTACTTCAAGGCTTCAACCCCCCAACAGTCAGTTATGGACAATTTAAAAATAATACATTTACATTATCCACATTCCTTAGCATGGTAATCCTATTTTACGATTAATTACAATATGGGGGAAACATGGTGTTACAGTAGTAGCAAGATGTTGTACATAGGTTCTATGGATGAAAAAAAATATGATAGATATACAGGTTGAGTATGATGAGCCCATTCCAATCTATTTTGACAATAAAAGCACCATCAATATCTCAAAGAACCCGGTGATTCACTCCAAGAAGAAGCACATTCCAATCAAGTATCACTTTCTATGGGAACAGGTTACAAAGAAGAACATCAGAGTTGAATATGTGGGAAAAAAATATCAAGTGGAATACATCTTTACAAAACTTCTTCCATGGGAAGCCTTTGAGTATCTTCGCTAGAGACTTAGAGTAATTTCTACTCCAAAATGAATACTTTTGAATGCTTATATTTTATGTCTTAGATTTACACAAGGAAACACAATAAAGAGGATTGTTCATGTTGGGAGATCAGTTTCAAGAAGACTTCAGTCAGGGGGAGTAGCCCCGGATGGAAAGATACCTTTTCCATTGATGACAAAGGCAGAGAGATTTCTCAGATGCAAAGGTAAATGCTTGGAGAAAGTGCACATAGGCATGGTTCTAGGTGAAGTGATGGTCACAGGGGGAGCATGAGTTACTAAATGTACAAGTGGTTAGAAGTGGGTTATCCCTAAAATAAGGAAAGTGGTTGAAGATGGTTAGAAGGTAACCCCTTGAGGAAGCTACATAAAAGTATTAGAAATTATTTAAATAATAAAGTGAAGTGATCAGTGTACTAAAATTCAAAGTGGGTACAAAAGAAATTATTTAAATAATAAAGCTAATGGAGAAATGACTAAGTGGAAAAGTGATTAGAAGTGGGTTAGCCCTAAAATAAGGAAAGTGGTTTAAAATGGTTAGAAGGTAACCCCTTGAGGAAGCTACATAAAAGTATAAATAAGAGGAGAGGATCTCTCATTTTAATTAAATTTGAGAATATTGAATATATACAAGTGATTGAGGTAACCAAAGGATATCTAAGACAAATTTTAGAGGGAAGGTGAAGTAAAGAAGACTGAAATTCAAGGGAGGATAAATTTTTTGATGATGCTTTCTAAGGTATGTTATTTACAAGTCATCTCACCATTTTTGAAAAAAAATAATTATAGAATCATTCAGACCATGAAATATGGAGGTTGTTGAGGAAATGTATCCAAGTAGTTGTGATAAAAATTTAAGCTTGTGGGTTGTTGTATTTTTGGAGTTACACTCTAAGGAAAATAGGGTTTGTGGCTAGTCGTGAAACTAGTCTAAAATAGGTGTTTCGAGTAAAAATGTCATAACTTCTTCATAACATATCCAAATTAAGTAAGACCAAATTTATTGGTTAGAGTATAGTCTATAGTATTCTTTGTATGATTTTCAGATCCATACAACAAATATTCTATACAAAGCATGCTCTACACGTTCTCTCTCTAGAATAATCTAGAATTCAACAAGGTATGCCATTTTTGCTATAACTCCTTTTCTGAGAGGTTCCAAGTAGTGAAACCTAGAGGAATTGCATAAACGCCACTAAATAACATTGTGTACTATTTTCAGATATTTATTCATTACAGGTACATAGTTATGATTATTTCAATTTAGGGTTGTTGACTAATCCAAAATTAGTCATGTGAGACGAAAGCACAGTTTGATGAAAATGATAGTCTCTTGTTGTTAAAGTTAAGGACGGTTTGTAGGTATATGATCATATCCACCAGGTCTATTACAGAGTTAAAAATCATATTTGTATGATGAAATTGATGAGGGTTTGTGGTTGAGGTACATGTTGGGTACATGATTGAGACAAGTAGTTGATGAGTTGACACATGCATGAGGTGTATAGTTGATGATATTGGTACATCTTGATGATTCATAGTTTATGTGTATTTGATGCATTATTGTTACATATTTGGTGCATTTTTTTTACACTCGTTGATGGTACAGGTTGAGGTACATGTTGGTGCATGGTTGATGCACTTGTTTATGGTACATGTTGATTACAGGTTGTTTGGTACAGGTTGTTTGTTACAGGTTGTTTGGTGCATGTTGAATGGTACATTTTCACAACAGTATATATCAAAGTGATAGTGTGACAGTGTTTCCATCATTCTACTTCTACATCAGGGTGGTTGGATGGGGCAAGGACGAGCAGTTGTAGCCACCTTCCGATTGTAGCAGGAGAAAATAGGGGGTTGTAGCCTCCTTTTGGTTGAAGCCAAAGAATTGGGGATTTGGATCTTCCCTCAGGTTGTATCCTGAAAAACTAGGGGGCTGTAGCTTCCTTCCAGTTGCAGTTGGAAAACAAAGGAATTTGGTGCTTCCAATGAATGTAATTTTCTCCCGCTTTGGGTTTCCATGTAAAAACACTGGTGTACTATGTATGTGTATGATTTCTCTTTTGTTCATTGTTTATTTACTCTGCAACTACCAGATGATAATTCTACATTGATATAACACTTGCATTTTTTGGTTAAAAAGGATTATATTTATCTATTATTGATTCACCCCTCTCTCAGTAATCCAACATATACAACTTTCTAAATTTAAATATGGGAAAGTTGACACGATGCCCTATTGGGTAGATTATTCCCCGAGTTAAAAAGTGCTTCCTAAGAAGACCCTCTCTAGTAATGTAAAAGAGTACGGGGTGGATGTGGGTGTAACTTTCAGGAATGGATTTTATTGACATACAAGGTCTCATATTGACTCATTTATGGGTGCCTTTTTAAAGGGTGTGTTGCATCCTCATTTTCAATGAAACCTTTTTCCAAGCCCTTTTATTTTCCATTAAATTGATTCAGGTTCAAACATTGAGTATTATATTCAATGGAAATTAAAGAGTACCACAATTCAACTTGATATTAGACCACATTGAGTGCCATTTGCAAGGAAAGTAAAAGACACTGTAATCCATTACCCCAACAAGACAAGCATTTATTTATGTGTTTCATATTACAGGTCCTTGAATTTTGATGGAGAAACATTTCATTTCTCTCAGGACCATTAGGGTAATAATATAGAGGATCAATATTTGGATTTTATCTTTTTCCATCTTCAATCCACTTGACCCTCAACCCCTTCTTCCCATGAAATGAGGTACACAACTTTCTTGGTTCAATATGCTCGAAAACTAAAAATATTGGGAAATGAAACGGAACAAGCATGGAAGGTGATAAGTATGTGTGGGAATGGTATGATGACCCTTCGAGGAGACCCCCTAGTAGCAACCCATTAACCAAGGGTGACCCAATTACTAGGAAAAAATGTCAACCACCAAGGTGAAAAGAGTAAGAAGGCATAATTTCCAAGAAAACATTTTCAAAATCAAGAAAGGACCCTTTACAACATGTTCAAATTATTTAATTATTAAAATGAAACTTACCAAAACACTAGAATTTTTACCTCATGAAGTAAGACGTGTTGTCCTCTTTGGGCCAAGCTAGGTGTGGTGGATGTTGCTTCCATCGATCATATGGTGATGCCCGACGAGTGAAGGGCTCTACATGGTGATATCCCTCTCAGTAATACATGTCTGGAACCTGTGGGCCTAGATACATCATCTCTTTAATTATCCCTAGGAATGGGGGGATAACAAGAATTTAACATAAAGAAGCATAGAAAATAAGAACATTTCTCTTATGAAATATGCAACCCACTGCAGAGGACAGATGCTCCTCCCAACCATATACTTGTTTTCTAATTCTCAACAACAATTCACCCTCGAGATGGGGCTATGAATCCACAAGAGATAGTGGTATCTAAGGATGGCTAAAGTCCCCCTCTTCGTAGTCAAATTCCCAAAGCTAATTCCTTTCCACCAACACTCTTCCCCACAACCTTCAAAATTGAGTGATGTGATCCTTCTTCACTTCTCTCAGTTGCTTATCCCTTCTTACTCCCCTATAGGGCTTTCAACACAAGTTGGACATGAAATTTCTCTGCTAGGATTCTATGAATCTAAAGTTGCAATAGAAATTTGCACAACAAAAAAACACTTGCTTCTCTTAAAAATTTTCAAATAGAATATTGCTCGTAGTCCCACAAAATTTCTTCCCATGAGATTACCAAAAAACTACCATACATGCCCAATATGTCTTCCTTAAATATTCAACACTTATAAATCTCTTGTTGTCCATAATTCTCTGTGTAAAAAACTGCTCTCCATCCAAAAATGTGACTCTTGATTTTGCCCCATTTACGCATACAAATTTCCTGACTTTATATTTCTTCCTTGAATTACACTCTTTTCCAAGGTGATTGTACTCAATCCCCATGCTCTTAGTAACTATGGTATGTGACTTCTCACACTCACCAACTTACATGAATTCAATAATTAGCATGAGTGTGCCACAACTCAGGTGTGTACGAGGGAGATTTAGGAGTATGAAATATCGTGGTTTTTTTGAACTATGAAGGGAAAGGTATCAAAGGTATATTCCCTTTCATGTGAACCAATGAGTAGGCCTGGTGCGTCAATCAATGAGTAGTGATACAGAAAGAGGTGGGACATGTCGGGGTAAATCAGGATGAGGGAGAAACCAAAACCGAGGGGGAGGTATAGAAAGTATATTCGTTGTTTCTTATAAAGGTGTGCTAAACTATGTGCTTTACAGGATTTCGAGACTTGGTTGTTGGAGGTTTGAAGGACATGGGAAAGTTTGAGTTCCGACGACAACGATATCGAAGAATATTATTTCAACCAAGGAGAAAGTTCAGGACACATACGAGAAGGGTTAAGAGGCCATTGAATTTTTCTTTTCGGAATGTGATCAGATGATGTTTAAGAGGGATCCCGACGAGTATGGTATCAATGGTAATATTACTTTGATTCCTTAGAAACACTTTTATGTCACAAAAGAAGTAAAAAAAAACTCATTGGAGAATATATAAAGAGAGTAGTGAGGAACCCAATCTTGGGAAGCCACTTGGGGGGAGGTCATTGGACAGGTCATCACAAACTTTGGGCTCCACGAGATAAAAAGAGTAAGATCCAGAGTGCTCGAAGTGTGAAGATCGAAATATAAAATAACGCATTTAAAAAGGACTCCGATGAATGTGATCCTGAAACTTATTTGAGATGAGTTTGGATTTCCTTAGAGAAGTAAGGATGAAAGCTTTGTAGGGTAGAATATAGGCACAAAATAAGAGAAAAATATATTTTTATTTTTTTGGGGCCCCATAAAATTTAGAAATATGGGGGGCTTGTTGTGAAATGACCCACAACAAATGGCAACTTACTAGAGAGAACCAATTATCTTTGAATTTCGAAAGGAGAAAGTGTCTTCAATTATATAGAAGCAACATTTACCTTTTAAAAATTACATTCAACATTCAACTTAAGGACCCCACATTCAATGGTCTTTATGCAAGCTTTAAAGAGGAACCCGTCATCAATGATCTTCCACATATTTCGAGTGATCATTTATTTTTATTTTTATTTTTTCTTTTGGGGAAACTTCATAAATCTATAGTGAAATTTTGAGAGTGGCACAACGACAGAAAATTAAGTCGACAGCTGGAGACCGAAGTGTTTTCTTTACTTATCTTTCCTGGAATTGCTTCACTTCCAGTGAGTGTCCATAGCCCCAAAAAAAATACCTCGGTATCATACAAGCATGGCCCTTCTTCCAGCGAGCGTCCATAACCCCGACGAGTTTACTTGTACTTATGATTTTCAATAGCATTTTCAATTTCCTTATGATTATTCTTATGAATCCACCTTTTAGATATATAATTTAGATATTGCGGCTACAATATAGGTGATGATAAATAGGAAGCGGGGTGCTACGAGAGTCATTTTTATTTACTAGTTTCAGTCAATAAATTGCCTTAGTGGGTCTGCAAACACGAAACAATGATGCATTTTAAAATTGGGAAGTAATGGGAAGAGACACTGGATTTATATGGAAGATAATGAAATCAATATATTTCAGGAAACATGAAAAGGAACATCAATTAGACCTCTTAGTGGTCACATAAGAGTGAATAATAGATGGAAACTGTCGAAAGGTACAAAAATTAGAGGTCAAAATCTTTTCTTTTGGTATAGACGAAGAAGTTCTTCTTTTATGTGTTACCATTTGTTAGCGAGGATAAACCTGGGTCTCTGATGTGAAAGAACGATTGACCCAAATTAGAAGACAATGCAAGGGGGTTAATGTAAACTAGAAAACAAAAGAAAACAAGAAGGAATAAAATCAAAAAGCAGTCAAATTATTGAAAAGAAAAACTAAAAGTAAAGCTATATCTGAAAAAATACTATATAAATGGCTACATCACCATAGGTGATGAGGAGAAGTATTTATTTAGTATTTGGCTTTTGACAAGGAGTTCCTCCTCATATCCCTGTAGTGTTTTGAGCCTAAAAGTACAAGGGCCTATTTTTTGGTGGATCAAATAGGGTCCTAGCCATAGTTTATGGAATTTGGAGTGTTTTCCTTTAAGTTCATTAGCTTTGTCCCACTTGAGAAAAATATCTCCTTCCTGGAAATCTTTATTTCCTACATTTGATTTATCGAACCAATTTTGTTTAGTCAAGTTCACTTTATATTTTTCCCTTTCTTCTTCAAGTTTTAACAACATGTTTAACCTTTATTGCATTACTAGAAAGGCTTCGTCCTCGATGGATTGAGCCATTTGTAAAGAGAGTAGGAAAGTAGGGGTTGTGATTGTGGCTTCTTTTCCATAAACTAATAAAAAGGGGGAGTTACCAATGGATGATTTGGGATTTACTCTATCATCCCAAAGAGAATTATGAAGAGAAAGATGCCAATTTATTTTATTATTATTAACAATCTTCTTGAGGATTTTAATGAGTTTCTTATTAGTGGATTTTGTTAGACCATTTCCTTGTGGATAGTAATTCACTGAGTACTTAACCTTAATGTTTTTTTCGAGGGAAAATTCAGTAAGTTTAAGAGAAGAAAAATACTTGGCATTATCAAAAACTAAAAAGTATTGAATTCCAAACTTAGTAATGATGTGTGATTCCAGGATCAAAATCACCTGATTTTCCTTGATGGTTTTCAAAGGAATCACTACGCTCCATCTGGTTAAATAATTAGTAGTATTTAAAATGTATTTATGCAACTACGATGAATTTGGATTGATTTCCCCGATAAAGTCCAACCCCCACTGCTGGAAGAGGCACCCGTTGATGATAGGATGTAAGGGGAAATCAAATTTATTTTTTGTTTCAACTGAGATTTGGAACTGTTGGCATTTCCTAGCATATGCATGTGCATCTTTAAATATGAAGGCAAGTATTACCCTTCTCTGAGGATTTTTTGTGCAGTAGTATCCCCATGGTAATTTCCTTTTGAGGTTCTGTCATGGAGCTCAGATAGGAATTTCTCATCATTCCTCTTTTCAGGCATATCCATCATAATTTTTTCTACATAAAATTCCATGTATCAGCTGATATTGGGTGGATTTGATCCTTACAGCCATTTTCTTCTTAGGATCCAAATAATGTGGAGCCGATCCATGAGTTAGGTAATATTTCATTTCGTAGAACCAGGGATCTGAACCGACTGGGATGTAGCATACCTCCCTTTCAAATAGCTCAGAATATTGATAGAGAAAATATTCAAGAGAATCAACGCATGAGGATTGTGCAACTAGTTTGCATAGCCCTTTTCCTTTAATGATCAGAATCTGGACCAGGGGTCAAATTTTACCTCAAAAATCAAAGTTCTCGGAATTGCCTAAAAACAAATGGGTTTTTAGCCCTCGTCGACACGAACCCAACACAATTCGTTTCGTCTCAAACGGACATCGGGAGATAAAGTTATCACGATCTGTTCGAATCGCCAAACAGGTAAAAAAAGTCCTGACTGGGCAGTCCGTACGGCCACGTGGCAGGGCCGTACCATCATGATGACAGGGCAGAGGTGACGTGGCGTTGACTGGTCAAGTGGTGACGTGGAAATCTTTGATTGGTTACAGCTGGACGAGTGATGTTGTGACACGTGGCCCAATGAAAAGCTGCCACGTGGCACCCGTGGATAGGCTTAGCCCCAGCCCTCGGTCACACAAACCCTGCACGGGACCTTACCCACCGATGGTATATGTGCGAAGGAATTGCATTGATAAACCACGGATTTTTACGTTGGCGTTATATATTGCATTGTGCAATGTATTAAATTGCATTATATATATGTGTATCACATATGCCAAGTTTTCAAATAATTCGCGTGGGAAGAATTTTGAACGGGGCCACGGTTATATGCCAGGTTTAAACATATAACACACGGTTATAACCAGATTCATGTGACCATTGCCACGGCTATGTGTTATACGCGCGGGAGTGTGGTTTGTAACCCACGATCCCATTGTTCCATCATATGACCTTATATTACATGCAAATTGCGCGCGGTTTTAAAATTTAACACAAACGGTTTGTACATGCATGTGACCACGTCAAGTATTGACATTATATGCTAACATCTGGCGCGCTTTTGGAGCGGGAGTCCGCCATTTTTGGCAATTAGCTATTTTTAGCTAAACTAACTCCAATTTTAGTGGAGTTTTGTTGAGGAAAAGGGGGAAGTTTGTTTTTGGCATAACTGGAGCTAGGGAAAACCTTTCTTCACGTTTTTTTGGTCGATTTTGGGTCTCTTCGACCTTATGGAGCCATTGGAACAGGTTTCAGAGACATTGGAGGTCATTTGCAGGTGATTTTGCTTCAGGGAAGCTTTCAGGGCCACCAGGGCCATTTCAGTGCTGGAGCTGTTTGGAGGCTATGTTCAGCCATTTTTGGTGATTCAAAAGCATAGGTTGGCTATTTTCGACCTTATGAATCTGATGGCAGAGGTTTCAGAACCATTGGAGGTCATCTTCACCACGAAATTCTCCATTCAATATTAAAGGGCCACCAGGGCCATTTGGGGAAAGTACTGTATAAGGTACAATGTCACTGTTTAGTGTTTGGGAAAGAGCATTTTCAGCTAATTCCTACCTTATGATTCTGTATTTACAGTCAGATTTGTCTTTTGAGACACTCATGTTCTTTTATTAGCATTTGTAGCATTTTTAATACAAGAGGACAAGCCTATTATTGGAGGTTTGGTCCAGCAGATGTAGCCTGAAGTGGGTGAACTGCTTTATCATCTTGGTTGCTATGATTTTGTTGTGTTATTGTTGCATTTGATACTGCTGTGTATTAGTTTATAACACATATTTAAGCATGTAAAAGAACCTTCGTTCACATCTATACATTGCAAAGAAGAACCAAGAACTTAAACACATAAACCCTCTTGCACATTTTAAACACATGAAGCAAGGTCCTATTAAGGTTTAATTTAAGGAGGAAAATGGATACCTTGCACCCTTAAACAAGTACATTCCATTTTCAGATCATTTAAAATTATATTATTAGGTTTGATCTCCAAGTCATATTCTTGTAGAGTTGTAATCCAATTCACTCTCTTTTTTGCCAGATCATTTTGTACCAGGAGGTTCCTAGTAGTTGGGTAAGCAACAATAACCTTAGTTTTAGATTTGAGTAAGAATGGTTGAAAGTGTTTGACCGCTTTTAATACCAAATATTCATGTTTATCAAATTTGGGATAATTAAGCTCATCTCCTTGTAGACCGAAACTCATGAATTCCATAGGAAACTCGTCTCCTTTTGAGTTCTTCTGAGTTAAGACCGCCGCAAATGAAATATGGGAGGGAAATGTGTAGAGGATGAAATCTCGATTGAAGTATGGACTCAACAATGTCGGTGCTTTATTAATATCTCCTTTGATCTTGTCGAAAGCCTCCTTTTTGTTAGATCCCCAATTAAATTGAGCATTCTTCTCTATCATATCTTGTAGGGGTTTTATTGTCTCAACAAAATTGGGTATGAATCGTATGACACAATTTGTATTTCCTAGGAATGAATGCATATATTTTTTGTTGTGAGGGGGAGGGATATTAGGGATCGCTTTGGTTTTGTTGGGTTCAATCTGCATACCATGTTTGGAGATGATGAAACCCATAAGTTTTCCTTCATCTACGGTGAAAATGGATTTCTTAGGATTGAAAGATATTTCGTATTTATTGCATCCATTAAATACTTTCTTCAAGTGATATATATGGTTGTCTTTATTCTTCGAGAAGGTGGTCACGTAATCTAGGTACACTACCACACATTTTCCCAGGAGACCTCTAAAGGAAATGTCCATGGCTCGTTGACATGTGGCTCCAATGTTTATCAATCTAAAAGGAATATTTATATAATAATATGTTCCCCATTTGGTTATGAAGGTTGTATTAATTTGGTCTTCACAAGATACTAGGACTTGATTATATCTTGAGAATCCATCTAATAGGGAGAGCATTTTTTATTTGGACACACATTGCAAAATTTTTTCCATGGAAGGTACAAGGTATTTATCGTTTTTTAAGGTTCTGTTTACATTTATGAAATTAATACATAGCCAGATATCCCCATTTTTTTTTCTTACCGACACTAAGTTTGATATCCATTATGTATTCCTTACTGGGAAAATTATTCTAGCTACCAACAATTTATTTAGCTTTGCTTTAACCTAAGGTTCAAGACTGAGGTGCATCTTCCTCAACTTTTGTTGGAAAGGTTTGGTTTGAGATTTCATGGGAATGACATGTTGTATAATCTTTGTATCATATGAATTGAGGTCCTTATACGTCTAGGAGAAGATTTCCTTATATTCTTTGAATAATTTGATGTATGCATGCCTTTCTTTAGGAGAACATTTTTTTCCCAGGTTGATGTTTTGAGGAGAAAAATCTGATCCTAGGTTCACTGTTTCAAATTGTGGTATGAGTTGTTGGTATTGTAGTTCGTGACCTTCTTGAATTTGTCTTGAAGGTTGTAGTGTTTTTCTATCTTGACCATACTCTTAGGAATATTGTTGGATGGTCCTACTACTTTTGTTTCTTTAGTATCATCATTATTATCAGTATTCATCATCATGTTGTGTTGGCCTTCATCTATGATAGAATCCTTGAAGGTAACTTTGAGGTGTAGAAAATTGATGAGTTGTTGTTCATCGCCAAAGACCCTTCAACTTACGATATTGTTTGGAATTGATGGTATGTACAAAAGTTCAACGAGGAAGGAGTTAGGCATCAATTTGTATGAGGGTATTAATCTGGATGCCACATTTTCCAACAAGTCAGCGTCAGAATTTAACGATTGGGGAACGGTGTTGATATTGAAAGTAGTGGAAGATTTAATTATCTCCCAGACCTCAGACTAATGATTTTTTAGGTAACTTGAAAGGTAATGAATAGTGTTTTTTACATGTCTAACAATGATTTCAGATTCATCAAATACCTTTATTTTTTCTTCTTTCATGTCAACTTCCTTCCTAAGTCCCTATACAAGGGGCTTGTATTTGGAAGTATTGTTGGTGCAAGGAAATTCTAGTTTGCATGCAACTAACATTTTAGTACCTTTCGGGTATTTTAGTATACAACCCACTCCTACACCTTCTAAATATTTTGATTCATTAAAGAATAACATCCACATATCAGGATCACCATTTTTTATTTCAACTGGTATTTTTGAATTTTCAGATTTTTTGGTATTAAAAAGGTTAGTGGAGTTGGAGTGTTTTTCTAACTTATCTCTAGAAACTATGTTGGTCTATACATCTAGGAGATTGCTAGACTCAATAATATGGGTGCAATGAAGGATTTTGGATTTAGAGTCAGATTCCATGAGAGTTGATGGTTCAGATGTGAAGCTCACAAAAAATGTCTCAAATGAATCATTCCCAAGAATGGAATGGTTGAACATCATCGGTTCATTGGGATCGTTCAAATCAGTAACTATGTGTTTCATGTACCTTTCTCTGTCAATTCTGATTTGGTTGATTTTACCATTGAAAGGGAACCATAAATGGTACCATTTGGTAGGAAAGTATCTGTTTAACATGGCTGACCAATATCGAGTTAAGAGCATGCCATAGTTATCAGGAATGTCCACTACTATTATATATATGGTTTGATGAACTTTCGGGTTAGGACACATCTTAATAAAAGAAAAATCAATTTTCCAACCACCTTAAGTTTAGTTATGTCTAATTGGATAATATGAATGTTAGACGATTCAGGTTTGATGTTAAGCTTCTCACATACTTTTATGGGCATGGCATTGGATGAAGCTACTGATTCAACCATGCAATTATGAACATTGAACCTATTGAAGACTTCAAAAGTGATGAGAAAAGGAGTTTCAGACCTGGATCTTTGAGTTGTTAAGGATGCATTTGTCGCAACCTGAATTTTGGATGGATTACTATTATCCAATGAAGTTACTTTTGTACTTACCATTTTGGTTCCCTATTTTGATTCATCAAATCTCGGAGAAGTTTTACCTTCTAGTGTTATGATGAAATTTTCTTGGATTTGTGGAATCTTCATGAGTTGAAACAAAGAAATGTTGGCTTTTGTTTTCTTTAGACCTTCTAAAACGTCATATTCCAATTTGTCCAAGGGTGTAGGCGAAGTATTTTATTTACTTGTTTGATCTATTGTTTTGGGACTAGAGGAAGTATTCTTAGATGAATTAGGGGTAGTATTGGTTGAAAGAGAATGTTGTTTAGGAGTAGTTGTAGTGGGAGAAACATGATTAGGGGTATCGAGATTGTTATCAGGAATAATCTTACCAACACTCCTAGTGGTTATGATTTTTTGTTAGACGTGTAATTCTTCAACTTCTTCTTAATATTCTCCAAAAGATATGTCCCTAAAACCATTTAATTGTTGTTCAACTAGCTCGTCAAAATCCTTGGGTTAATCTTGCTAATCCTGACCTCCATTTCCCTCATCAGTGTTTTCAGCCATATTCTTTATTGCCCAGGTTTGAAGGGCCTAGACAATATCTTCCATATTGATTCTTTACATCTAAGAGGGGCAAACTTTATTAGTTTGGGGAGTGTTACTATCTTTCTTGGGTGGGAACTTAAAAAACATTTATGATTGTAAGATCCCTCTCCATTACCTCTTTTCAGTTCAACTAAGTCGTTTGATATATTTTTTATGATTCTTTGAAGAGACTCCATTTCCATTGAATCAGGGTTTTTTTTTATATTCACTGGATTTAGATGTGAATTTTTTACTCTTACCTTTATCTTTAGATGGTTCTAAATTGGAACTACCCTTTAAACTTAACAAATGTTTTTCAAATTTAAGGGCTTCCTATAAAGCTTCTTCTAGAGTATCCTTTTAAGAATTTATTACATACATGGCCATGGACATGGGTAAACCAGAGGTATAAAATTCAATTGTGACATCTTCAACGGGTTTTGAGGCCCTTGGTATTAATTTTAACAAAGTGAAGAACCTTTCATTGTAATAAGTAACTAATCCTTTGGTATCCATATTGAATATTGATTGTTCGAGGACCCAGGTGGCTGGTGTTTTATTTTCCCCAAATTTTTAGATGAAAGTGTTTTCAAAATTCCTCCAATTAGAAATGGAATCTTCTTCTAGAGAGAAATACCACGTAGACGCTTTTTATTCGAAAGTAAGAGGAAATAGATGACAGACAACGTCTTCGTGGTGAATGATTTCTAGCCTAATAGCCAACAAGAATTTCTTAGTATGGTTCGTAGATGAATCCTTTTTGTCGAGGTCAAATTTAGGAAGGAATTTATTAGGGTGTTTGGGAATATCATGCTAAACTCTAGGTACAACAACCACATCGGAAAACAACCAAGGCTGGTAAGGGGGTGCATTTTTGTTTGCATTTTCTCCAACCACGTTTAGGGGAGGATATACAATGACTTGATAGGGGTTATCCTCGAATTCGCTCTCAGATATGTCCCCTTCTTTAGAAATGTCCTCCGACTTGTTTCTGTGGGTGTGAGGGGGTCACTCGGGAGGTGAGGGTGGTACCCCTCCTACTTCGTCGGTGAGTATATGATATTCATATTAAGTTTTGAATCCTTGCAAAAATCAGACGTATATTCAGGAACATGATATTCAAGAGTCCCAACCAAACGATTTTCTTGATAGGAGTATGGGCTAGCCAGAAAGATTATTGTATGATGAATATTTTCCTGATTTTCAGGAAGAGAGTAGTCTAAGGGTAGTTTTTCGATCTGTCTGCTACATTTCCTAGTCAGTGCTTGATTGTCTCATTTAGTTGAATGCCCTTAGTTAATATATGAGGTTGAGGATAAGATAAAGATGTTTATGGATGAGAGGGAACACAGTGAGTGTTGACCTAAGATGGAGTATTCACCGCATATTCTGAAGTGAAGACATTATGTTCAGAGTAAATTTGATGGGAATCAGTCGTGGAGGGAATTTTGTTTTTTAGGTAGAACATGAATAATTCAAATTTCTATTTGTAGCCATTCATTTCTCAGGCCCTCCTTCTAGAACCATTTATGTTGACGGGCCAAAATGACCTGTTCAATCAGTTGAGGGAAAACGCCTGATGTCGAGTCCCAATTAGACCCACTCTCATTTGGGATAGTGCTTCCAACCAGATTTTGGCCTGGTTACCAACTAACTAAAATAATAAAAAAAATTCTAACTAAATTATTACTAAAATATGAATTTGAGAACAAAAGGTTCTCATATGAATTAAAAAAAAAAGAAGAGAAAAATGAGTAAGCATAGCTAACTAACATTAGACTAAGAAATATAATTATTATTCTAAGATGCAATATCTAAACTAATAATATTTAGATTGACCTATCTTGATCAGGAGAAAAGTAACAGAATAAATGAATAAAGTGAATAATGCACATAACTTGAGAAAAATAAATTTGTGACACAAGAGATACATAAATTTGATAGCGCAATCTGTTAGAACCAAAGAATTGATAAACTTAACGACATTATACTATTACATGTACTCATTCTGAAAGACCATGATAGTTGTAAAATTCAAACATTAATTTAGAAGTAATTCATTAGCTAATATTCATAGGCTACAAATAGAGAGATGCACAAATAGAAAAATCTCATTCACACATATCAATACCATAATCGTCCTATTTATAATGTCTCTTGGATTCAAATTAACTTGTAGAAAAAATATTGTCTTGCTAGCTTCAAAAACCAAAATCCATTTCAAAAGGGTGGTCTCCCTTTATATAGTGAGAGGAGAATATTTACAATCATTTTTCGTGGTAATTATATAAATTTGAGCTGTTTCACAAAAGGACTCTTCATTTTCCAGAAAAGATTACAATATTAGAAGAAAACAAAATCTAGAATGAAATGAAAATTTTTGTAATCATGACATGGTCTGCTCCTGTTGTTGGTCTTGGTATTCCTTCTGAGTGGAGTAGCCATTTAAAATTCTCTCGATCTTTCTCGATTGTAATCTCTCTAAGAATGATTCTCCATTACAGACTTTCATGACCACTTCTTTATGTAACTGCTCAACCGTGGTTTTAAAAAGGATTGAATCTTATGGGTGAGTTGGGTAGGAAACACCATATGTTCTTCAATTGATTTTTCATACAATATAATCAAATCTCAAATGCTTGTATGAATAGTCTTATTTAAATCTTCCACCGCAACTTTGTTGGTGATGAAAAAAGTTGTTTCATCTATATATTGCAATTCTTTTACCCCTTCCTCTGTGACGAGATAATTAACATATTTCCATAGTCTTGCACATGTGTCAGCAAACACCCCTTGGGTGGAATGGACACACACTAAGGGAGGTTTGTTGGTGTCAAAATGAATTCAATACTTGAGTCTTTCTCTTTTCAAGTAAAATGGAAGGGAGGTAGGTGTAGGTTGTATCCTCTCTTCAAAATTTACCATTTCCTCAAAAGCTTGACTAGGTTCCCAATACTGTCCTTGAGTCTGAATCAGATTATTTTGCATATTAAGTTGTTCTTTCTTCTCTACTTGTATGTTGATTAATAGACCAAGGAGTTCATTCTTTTTATTAGCTATATATTCATTGACAACCAATGCTTGTGATTTGATGCACTCCATGGTACATGTCGAGGCACTAGTATTTTCTAGAGAGGCATTAAGTTTATGTCTTTCCACTTCCAACTCATCCATGTGGGTGTCCCTTAGGATTTTCTTCCTCTTTTCAAAATATTCATTCAAGTGGTCTCTTTGTGACTATAGGGTACCATTGATCTTACCTGAGTTTAAAATTTTAGTTGCGTAGACAACTTCCTAGACATCTATGTCAAATTGGTATTTTACGTCTTTAATTTTTTTTTCCATCTGTGTTACTCGAGTCTTGGAAATGTTCATGGCATTAGTTACCTCCAGAATAGAGGAGGCATTTAATCCTGCGAAGGAATTGAGCACTGAAGCCTCTCGAACCACACTCTCTTCAGGATGAAGGCTGACCTTCCATTCCAAAATCCTTCTTGCATGTGACTTATATTTGGAGTGTTCTCTTTTTATTTATTTTTATCTCTTCTCAATACTCCTAGTGTTGTTTTCGAAATAGTAGTCTCCAATTAAAACTATAGATCCTTAGAAATTGAGAATATGAGAAGAGAGGGAGGAATCCCATGGTCTGGATGTTATGGGGGTATAATCTGAAGGAGATATATTTACAATTCCTAGTTTTGTTGTCGACGGAGTAACTGGGGTATGGATTTAATTCTTCTTTAAAATTTCATCAGCTTTTATCTTTGATTCAGCCTCGTTGGCCAATCACTTCACCTTTTCTTCTTCAGCAAATTTCCTAGCTCGTGCTTCATTAGTTATCCTCTTGGCTTCCTCGTCCTATACCAACATTTTAGCTTCTTCTTCTTTCTTCTTCTATAGAGTTTATTGTTGTGCCACCCACTCGTGTTCTAGCCTGATCTTTCCTCAGTCTTCCTTCTTTGATAATCTTTCTCCGCCTGTAGCCTTTTCTTCTCGAGGTGCTTTTATTTTTGGGTATTTTCCTGTTCTTTGGTTTTGATGGTATATTTATCTTGTTGACACAACTTATGGAATTGAGATAAAGCTTCCATCTTGAATTCTTCTTGTTTGAGGTCAATTTCTCTCTTTGTCGTGTCGTGGGGAAGCTGGTGCAAGATTTCATCGTACGAGAGCACTCCTCTAAATTTATCCTCTTCTAAATCAACAACATCAATATTTGGATGAGTGAGGTTGAAATAATTGACATGACTGATATCCAACTCATGAGGATCATGGCATTTAGGCTCGCCCGAGCACAGGATTAACTCCTTTAAGGTCACAACCTCCTTCCTTGCATGTTGAGCATTGGAGATGGAATAGCTTCCAATGTGGAGAGGGAATATTGGCCATAGTCTTTTACTGTTAGTTTTCAATAATGTGGTGACTCCAAACACCATCACCTGGTATGTTATTTCCCTCATTAGTAGTCGGTCTAGGACAAAACAAGACAAGAGATGTGGGGCCCCTCTGGTCTCATAGACCCTGATGAATGAATAGTACTTGTAGAAGAACTGATCAGCCACCCCTTTCATCCCATTTCTATCCTCAAAGGATATCCTATGTCTAGGGAAGCAGAAAAATATAGAGTGTAGAGGGGCGAGGAATAAATTACAAATCTCATAAAAATGTTGTTTGAAATTTACGCTCCATAATTGGTAGAAATAAACATGAATGGGGGGTTGACTTCGGTCCCAATTCCATCCCAGTTTAGGAAAATGTATTGAGGAACATATGTAATCTATCATATAAGAAGACATATAAAAACACGGAATATTCATACTAAGGAGATTATTTGTGTACAAACATACATTGAAGGCTAGGATATCCTCCTAGTTGAAGAGTTGTCCCATTCTAATGATAGTTTGTGCCAATGGTAACCTGTCAATTTGGAAGCGCATAGTTTTTTCTTCCCCATATCAATAGAAGATCATGGCCACCAAAAAATTGTAAGGAGTTTTAATCTTATGGGTGGGGACCAATTTTTTACCTTTCTTAAGGGTTTCATCCTTGTCCACCCACCAATGTTTCATTTTTGTTTTAGTTCCTTTGTTGGCTTGGGAGAATCCCTTTAGGAAAGGTTCATTCAACGAGCAAGTAGGAGCAGGAAGGTGATATCTGGAAATAATATCCTCTAGTATGATGGAATCTACTTATGTCCCCTGCTTTCTTATGATGTTTTCTATGGAAGCAACAAGTTTCCCAAGACACCAATGTGTTGCCTCTTTTTATGGGAATAGTTGTGTCCTAGAAGCTACCCGGTGAATACCGCTTTTTAGGATATTCTGGTACACCTCTAAAAATTCCTCGTCTTAAGGAAAATCTATGGAGTCTATAATGTTCCTGACTTGGATAATCTAGGAAATGCTGCTAATGTGTGTGTAGGATCAATGGTCTACAACATATAAATGATCATACAAATAATAAATGCGACAAAGGATTGCAAAGTTTGTATTATGATATCTTTGTGGATTACAAAATGGACGAATGTGACTGAATAAACTGACAATACTCGACTAGATCAAAAGAAAAAGGATCTTAGATGGAATACAACTAAGCAACTAAAATATAATACTCAGAATATGGGAGCAATGCGGAATCAATGGATGCACTAGGACTATGGCAGCTCTGACGGTAATTGTTGGAAGTCTAGAAAGTTTTCCCTAGGAGCTATACTTCTTAGAATGTCCTAGAAACTATCCCAAATGATGCAGCCTGCTCTAGTCCTCAGTACTGTTATTTGTCAGACCCCTTTGCTGATGAATCTGGACCCCGGATGGATACCCCTGGGGGAATGCACCCCTCTTCTTCTGGAAAAATGTGTCCTAGTGATTCCACCATCAAAATTGAATGAGATATGTCTCAAAACGACCGCCTTGGTCTACTAGGAAATGGTTTAGAAGGGTTTCCCTGAATCTGGTCTGATGCTCATTCTGGAACCCCAAATGCACCTGCCAAAAGTGTCGCATGTCCAGGTCTAGAAAATGCATCCCAGTTGATTCCTCCATCAGAATTTGATGAAGAACTAGGAAAATGATGCACCTTTCCCTCCTCTCAAATGGGTTGGAGGGAAATCTCAAAATTTTCCCTGGATGGTATAAGTTGACTAAAAACCCTCTTAGAGGCTACGCCCTCACTCTGGATGAATGCACCCTTGCTTCTGAACACTGTGTAACTGCTGCTGAAGAATGATGGAATACCTAAATGATCTTTTCGGTGAATAGGGTGTGTCTCTCAACACTGAAATAAGCCAACTAGTGTCTTCCTTCTGGAATCCATTGAACTATCTCTCCTGAGTACCTCTTCTCCTCAATGACAAGTCATAATCTGCATAATGATGAATTAGGTTGCTAACCCTTCCTTTATAGATTTCTAAAACCCTAAATAATGTTGAAACCCTAATTCACTGTTGACTTCCAAAACCATAAATCACTGTTGAAACCCTAATTCACTATTGACTGCTATTTTTAGCTCATAATGACTTAAAAGCGCTTTTAACCCCTTTTAGCTCAATGTCACTTTCCAAATATAACACCTGTGACTAGAGTGACCTATAGTAACCATGTTTACCCATATTTGGACTTGGCTATAGTCTAACAGGGCGGTTTAGACCATTAAGCCTCCTCTCTTGAGCTCCTATTTGGAAAGGGACATTACAGTCCTCCCTTACCGAAATTGCTTGTCCTCAAGCAATACTAATATAGGGTGCTGCAACATCTGCTCGCTCGCCCAAGTAGCGTACTCTACTGGAAGCCCTCTCCATCTGATAAAACATTCTCGGATTACCATTCTCCTTAGTTTCCACTCCCAGAACTCCAAAAAATCCTCTGGAACTAACTCCAACTATCCCTCCTCATCCAACGAGGGAAGCTCCTCTGATGTGCTAATGAATTATCTCACTACCTTTTTGAGGCAAGACACATGGAACATGTTATGAATCTTTCTCCCCTATGGAAGCTCTAGCTCGTAAGCAACCTCGCCTACTCAGCACATGATCCTGTAAGGACCATAAAATTTGGGTTTGAGCTTCTCAGTCCCACTCTTCTTCAGAGATGACTGTCTATAGGGTTGGAGTCTCAAGAAAACCAAATCTCCAACCTCAAAGTTGTGCTCTATCCTGTGCCTGTCTTCACTTGTCTTTTGTCGGTTTTGCAC
>JASDQU010013563.1:254370-282000 GCA_032191745.1 Picea mariana | reverse complement strand
TGGGCATGGCATTGGATGAAGCTACTGATTCAACCATGCAATTATGAACATTGAACCTATTGAAGACTTCAAAAGTGATGAGAAAAGGAGTTTCAGACCTGGATCTTTGAGTTGTTAAGGATGCATTTGTCGCAACCTGAATTTTGGATGGATTACTATTATCCAATGAAGTTACTTTTGTACTTACCATTTTGGTTCCCTATTTTGATTCATCAAATCTCGGAGAAGTTTTACCTTCTAGTGTTATGATGAAATTTTCTTGGATTTGTGGAATCTTCATGAGTTGAAACAAAGAAATGTTGGCTTTTGTTTTCTTTAGACCTTCTAAAACGTCATATTCCAATTTGTCCAAGGGTGTAGGCGAAGTATTTTATTTACTTGTTTGATCTATTGTTTTGGGACTAGAGGAAGTATTCTTAGATGAATTAGGGGTAGTATTGGTTGAAAGAGAATGTTGTTTAGGAGTAGTTGTAGTGGGAGAAACATGATTAGGGGTATCGAGATTGTTATCAGGAATAATCTTACCAACACTCCTAGTGGTTATGATTTTTTGTTAGACGTGTAATTCTTCAACTTCTTCTTAATATTCTCCAAAAGATATGTCCCTAAAACCATTTAATTGTTGTTCAACTAGCTCGTCAAAATCCTTGGGTTAATCTTGCTAATCCTGACCTCCATTTCCCTCATCAGTGTTTTCAGCCATATTCTTTATTGCCCAGGTTTGAAGGGCCTAGACAATATCTTCCATATTGATTCTTTACATCTAAGAGGGGCAAACTTTATTAGTTTGGGGAGTGTTACTATCTTTCTTGGGTGGGAACTTAAAAAACATTTATGATTGTAAGATCCCTCTCCATTACCTCTTTTCAGTTCAACTAAGTCGTTTGATATATTTTTTATGATTCTTTGAAGAGACTCCATTTCCATTGAATCAGGGTTTTTTTTTATATTCACTGGATTTAGATGTGAATTTTTTACTCTTACCTTTATCTTTAGATGGTTCTAAATTGGAACTACCCTTTAAACTTAACAAATGTTTTTCAAATTTAAGGGCTTCCTATAAAGCTTCTTCTAGAGTATCCTTTTAAGAATTTATTACATACATGGCCATGGACATGGGTAAACCAGAGGTATAAAATTCAATTGTGACATCTTCAACGGGTTTTGAGGCCCTTGGTATTAATTTTAACAAAGTGAAGAACCTTTCATTGTAATAAGTAACTAATCCTTTGGTATCCATATTGAATATTGATTGTTCGAGGACCCAGGTGGCTGGTGTTTTATTTTCCCCAAATTTTTAGATGAAAGTGTTTTCAAAATTCCTCCAATTAGAAATGGAATCTTCTTCTAGAGAGAAATACCACGTAGACGCTTTTTATTCGAAAGTAAGAGGAAATAGATGACAGACAACGTCTTCGTGGTGAATGATTTCTAGCCTAATAGCCAACAAGAATTTCTTAGTATGGTTCGTAGATGAATCCTTTTTGTCGAGGTCAAATTTAGGAAGGAATTTATTAGGGTGTTTGGGAATATCATGCTAAACTCTAGGTACAACAACCACATCGGAAAACAACCAAGGCTGGTAAGGGGGTGCATTTTTGTTTGCATTTTCTCCAACCACGTTTAGGGGAGGATATACAATGACTTGATAGGGGTTATCCTCGAATTCGCTCTCAGATATGTCCCCTTCTTTAGAAATGTCCTCCGACTTGTTTCTGTGGGTGTGAGGGGGTCACTCGGGAGGTGAGGGTGGTACCCCTCCTACTTCGTCGGTGAGTATATGATATTCATATTAAGTTTTGAATCCTTGCAAAAATCAGACGTATATTCAGGAACATGATATTCAAGAGTCCCAACCAAACGATTTTCTTGATAGGAGTATGGGCTAGCCAGAAAGATTATTGTATGATGAATATTTTCCTGATTTTCAGGAAGAGAGTAGTCTAAGGGTAGTTTTTCGATCTGTCTGCTACATTTCCTAGTCAGTGCTTGATTGTCTCATTTAGTTGAATGCCCTTAGTTAATATATGAGGTTGAGGATAAGATAAAGATGTTTATGGATGAGAGGGAACACAGTGAGTGTTGACCTAAGATGGAGTATTCACCGCATATTCTGAAGTGAAGACATTATGTTCAGAGTAAATTTGATGGGAATCAGTCGTGGAGGGAATTTTGTTTTTTAGGTAGAACATGAATAATTCAAATTTCTATTTGTAGCCATTCATTTCTCAGGCCCTCCTTCTAGAACCATTTATGTTGACGGGCCAAAATGACCTGTTCAATCAGTTGAGGGAAAACGCCTGATGTCGAGTCCCAATTAGACCCACTCTCATTTGGGATAGTGCTTCCAACCAGATTTTGGCCTGGTTACCAACTAACTAAAATAATAAAAAAAATTCTAACTAAATTATTACTAAAATATGAATTTGAGAACAAAAGGTTCTCATATGAATTAAAAAAAAAAGAAGAGAAAAATGAGTAAGCATAGCTAACTAACATTAGACTAAGAAATATAATTATTATTCTAAGATGCAATATCTAAACTAATAATATTTAGATTGACCTATCTTGATCAGGAGAAAAGTAACAGAATAAATGAATAAAGTGAATAATGCACATAACTTGAGAAAAATAAATTTGTGACACAAGAGATACATAAATTTGATAGCGCAATCTGTTAGAACCAAAGAATTGATAAACTTAACGACATTATACTATTACATGTACTCATTCTGAAAGACCATGATAGTTGTAAAATTCAAACATTAATTTAGAAGTAATTCATTAGCTAATATTCATAGGCTACAAATAGAGAGATGCACAAATAGAAAAATCTCATTCACACATATCAATACCATAATCGTCCTATTTATAATGTCTCTTGGATTCAAATTAACTTGTAGAAAAAATATTGTCTTGCTAGCTTCAAAAACCAAAATCCATTTCAAAAGGGTGGTCTCCCTTTATATAGTGAGAGGAGAATATTTACAATCATTTTTCGTGGTAATTATATAAATTTGAGCTGTTTCACAAAAGGACTCTTCATTTTCCAGAAAAGATTACAATATTAGAAGAAAACAAAATCTAGAATGAAATGAAAATTTTTGTAATCATGACATGGTCTGCTCCTGTTGTTGGTCTTGGTATTCCTTCTGAGTGGAGTAGCCATTTAAAATTCTCTCGATCTTTCTCGATTGTAATCTCTCTAAGAATGATTCTCCATTACAGACTTTCATGACCACTTCTTTATGTAACTGCTCAACCGTGGTTTTAAAAAGGATTGAATCTTATGGGTGAGTTGGGTAGGAAACACCATATGTTCTTCAATTGATTTTTCATACAATATAATCAAATCTCAAATGCTTGTATGAATAGTCTTATTTAAATCTTCCACCGCAACTTTGTTGGTGATGAAAAAAGTTGTTTCATCTATATATTGCAATTCTTTTACCCCTTCCTCTGTGACGAGATAATTAACATATTTCCATAGTCTTGCACATGTGTCAGCAAACACCCCTTGGGTGGAATGGACACACACTAAGGGAGGTTTGTTGGTGTCAAAATGAATTCAATACTTGAGTCTTTCTCTTTTCAAGTAAAATGGAAGGGAGGTAGGTGTAGGTTGTATCCTCTCTTCAAAATTTACCATTTCCTCAAAAGCTTGACTAGGTTCCCAATACTGTCCTTGAGTCTGAATCAGATTATTTTGCATATTAAGTTGTTCTTTCTTCTCTACTTGTATGTTGATTAATAGACCAAGGAGTTCATTCTTTTTATTAGCTATATATTCATTGACAACCAATGCTTGTGATTTGATGCACTCCATGGTACATGTCGAGGCACTAGTATTTTCTAGAGAGGCATTAAGTTTATGTCTTTCCACTTCCAACTCATCCATGTGGGTGTCCCTTAGGATTTTCTTCCTCTTTTCAAAATATTCATTCAAGTGGTCTCTTTGTGACTATAGGGTACCATTGATCTTACCTGAGTTTAAAATTTTAGTTGCGTAGACAACTTCCTAGACATCTATGTCAAATTGGTATTTTACGTCTTTAATTTTTTTTTCCATCTGTGTTACTCGAGTCTTGGAAATGTTCATGGCATTAGTTACCTCCAGAATAGAGGAGGCATTTAATCCTGCGAAGGAATTGAGCACTGAAGCCTCTCGAACCACACTCTCTTCAGGATGAAGGCTGACCTTCCATTCCAAAATCCTTCTTGCATGTGACTTATATTTGGAGTGTTCTCTTTTTATTTATTTTTATCTCTTCTCAATACTCCTAGTGTTGTTTTCGAAATAGTAGTCTCCAATTAAAACTATAGATCCTTAGAAATTGAGAATATGAGAAGAGAGGGAGGAATCCCATGGTCTGGATGTTATGGGGGTATAATCTGAAGGAGATATATTTACAATTCCTAGTTTTGTTGTCGACGGAGTAACTGGGGTATGGATTTAATTCTTCTTTAAAATTTCATCAGCTTTTATCTTTGATTCAGCCTCGTTGGCCAATCACTTCACCTTTTCTTCTTCAGCAAATTTCCTAGCTCGTGCTTCATTAGTTATCCTCTTGGCTTCCTCGTCCTATACCAACATTTTAGCTTCTTCTTCTTTCTTCTTCTATAGAGTTTATTGTTGTGCCACCCACTCGTGTTCTAGCCTGATCTTTCCTCAGTCTTCCTTCTTTGATAATCTTTCTCCGCCTGTAGCCTTTTCTTCTCGAGGTGCTTTTATTTTTGGGTATTTTCCTGTTCTTTGGTTTTGATGGTATATTTATCTTGTTGACACAACTTATGGAATTGAGATAAAGCTTCCATCTTGAATTCTTCTTGTTTGAGGTCAATTTCTCTCTTTGTCGTGTCGTGGGGAAGCTGGTGCAAGATTTCATCGTACGAGAGCACTCCTCTAAATTTATCCTCTTCTAAATCAACAACATCAATATTTGGATGAGTGAGGTTGAAATAATTGACATGACTGATATCCAACTCATGAGGATCATGGCATTTAGGCTCGCCCGAGCACAGGATTAACTCCTTTAAGGTCACAACCTCCTTCCTTGCATGTTGAGCATTGGAGATGGAATAGCTTCCAATGTGGAGAGGGAATATTGGCCATAGTCTTTTACTGTTAGTTTTCAATAATGTGGTGACTCCAAACACCATCACCTGGTATGTTATTTCCCTCATTAGTAGTCGGTCTAGGACAAAACAAGACAAGAGATGTGGGGCCCCTCTGGTCTCATAGACCCTGATGAATGAATAGTACTTGTAGAAGAACTGATCAGCCACCCCTTTCATCCCATTTCTATCCTCAAAGGATATCCTATGTCTAGGGAAGCAGAAAAATATAGAGTGTAGAGGGGCGAGGAATAAATTACAAATCTCATAAAAATGTTGTTTGAAATTTACGCTCCATAATTGGTAGAAATAAACATGAATGGGGGGTTGACTTCGGTCCCAATTCCATCCCAGTTTAGGAAAATGTATTGAGGAACATATGTAATCTATCATATAAGAAGACATATAAAAACACGGAATATTCATACTAAGGAGATTATTTGTGTACAAACATACATTGAAGGCTAGGATATCCTCCTAGTTGAAGAGTTGTCCCATTCTAATGATAGTTTGTGCCAATGGTAACCTGTCAATTTGGAAGCGCATAGTTTTTTCTTCCCCATATCAATAGAAGATCATGGCCACCAAAAAATTGTAAGGAGTTTTAATCTTATGGGTGGGGACCAATTTTTTACCTTTCTTAAGGGTTTCATCCTTGTCCACCCACCAATGTTTCATTTTTGTTTTAGTTCCTTTGTTGGCTTGGGAGAATCCCTTTAGGAAAGGTTCATTCAACGAGCAAGTAGGAGCAGGAAGGTGATATCTGGAAATAATATCCTCTAGTATGATGGAATCTACTTATGTCCCCTGCTTTCTTATGATGTTTTCTATGGAAGCAACAAGTTTCCCAAGACACCAATGTGTTGCCTCTTTTTATGGGAATAGTTGTGTCCTAGAAGCTACCCGGTGAATACCGCTTTTTAGGATATTCTGGTACACCTCTAAAAATTCCTCGTCTTAAGGAAAATCTATGGAGTCTATAATGTTCCTGACTTGGATAATCTAGGAAATGCTGCTAATGTGTGTGTAGGATCAATGGTCTACAACATATAAATGATCATACAAATAATAAATGCGACAAAGGATTGCAAAGTTTGTATTATGATATCTTTGTGGATTACAAAATGGACGAATGTGACTGAATAAACTGACAATACTCGACTAGATCAAAAGAAAAAGGATCTTAGATGGAATACAACTAAGCAACTAAAATATAATACTCAGAATATGGGAGCAATGCGGAATCAATGGATGCACTAGGACTATGGCAGCTCTGACGGTAATTGTTGGAAGTCTAGAAAGTTTTCCCTAGGAGCTATACTTCTTAGAATGTCCTAGAAACTATCCCAAATGATGCAGCCTGCTCTAGTCCTCAGTACTGTTATTTGTCAGACCCCTTTGCTGATGAATCTGGACCCCGGATGGATACCCCTGGGGGAATGCACCCCTCTTCTTCTGGAAAAATGTGTCCTAGTGATTCCACCATCAAAATTGAATGAGATATGTCTCAAAACGACCGCCTTGGTCTACTAGGAAATGGTTTAGAAGGGTTTCCCTGAATCTGGTCTGATGCTCATTCTGGAACCCCAAATGCACCTGCCAAAAGTGTCGCATGTCCAGGTCTAGAAAATGCATCCCAGTTGATTCCTCCATCAGAATTTGATGAAGAACTAGGAAAATGATGCACCTTTCCCTCCTCTCAAATGGGTTGGAGGGAAATCTCAAAATTTTCCCTGGATGGTATAAGTTGACTAAAAACCCTCTTAGAGGCTACGCCCTCACTCTGGATGAATGCACCCTTGCTTCTGAACACTGTGTAACTGCTGCTGAAGAATGATGGAATACCTAAATGATCTTTTCGGTGAATAGGGTGTGTCTCTCAACACTGAAATAAGCCAACTAGTGTCTTCCTTCTGGAATCCATTGAACTATCTCTCCTGAGTACCTCTTCTCCTCAATGACAAGTCATAATCTGCATAATGATGAATTAGGTTGCTAACCCTTCCTTTATAGATTTCTAAAACCCTAAATAATGTTGAAACCCTAATTCACTGTTGACTTCCAAAACCATAAATCACTGTTGAAACCCTAATTCACTATTGACTGCTATTTTTAGCTCATAATGACTTAAAAGCGCTTTTAACCCCTTTTAGCTCAATGTCACTTTCCAAATATAACACCTGTGACTAGAGTGACCTATAGTAACCATGTTTACCCATATTTGGACTTGGCTATAGTCTAACAGGGCGGTTTAGACCATTAAGCCTCCTCTCTTGAGCTCCTATTTGGAAAGGGACATTACAGTCCTCCCTTACCGAAATTGCTTGTCCTCAAGCAATACTAATATAGGGTGCTGCAACATCTGCTCGCTCGCCCAAGTAGCGTACTCTACTGGAAGCCCTCTCCATCTGATAAAACATTCTCGGATTACCATTCTCCTTAGTTTCCACTCCCAGAACTCCAAAAAATCCTCTGGAACTAACTCCAACTATCCCTCCTCATCCAACGAGGGAAGCTCCTCTGATGTGCTAATGAATTATCTCACTACCTTTTTGAGGCAAGACACATGGAACATGTTATGAATCTTTCTCCCCTATGGAAGCTCTAGCTCGTAAGCAACCTCGCCTACTCAGCACATGATCCTGTAAGGACCATAAAATTTGGGTTTGAGCTTCTCAGTCCCACTCTTCTTCAGAGATGACTGTCTATAGGGTTGGAGTCTCAAGAAAACCAAATCTCCAACCTCAAAGTTGTGCTCTATCCTGTGCCTGTCTTCACTTGTCTTTTGTCGGTTTTGCACTGTTTGCAGGTTCTCTTTCAACAAATTGAGAATCTCCTAACTCTATATGATCCAATCCTTGGCCTTGGGAGCTTTTCTCTCCTCGAAGACCAAGTATACCAAAGTGGGAGCATCATATTCGTACAATGCTTGAAAGGGTGTCATACCAATGGACATGTGGAAGGTGGTGTTGTAGCAATGTTATCCTAAATGTAACCACTTTACCCACATTCTCTATTGTCCTCCTACATATTTCCTCAAATACCCTTCAACCCACTTGTTGACAATCTCAGTCTGCCCATCTATCTGAGGGTGACAGTTGGTGCGAGGTGTCAACTCTGTCCTTACCAACTTAAACAACTCTCTCCAAAATGTCCCTATGAACCGACTATCCCTGTCACTGACGATGTTCTTAGGCAACCCATGAAGTCTGAAGAACTCCTTGAAGAAAATCTTGGCTACCCGAACTGCGTTTTACTCTATCGGTATGGCATAGAAGTGAGAAAAATTTATCAATCTGTCGACCACTACATAGATACAGTCCTTACCATGGAACTTGGGTAGACCTATGATGAAGTTCATAGATATACTATCCCATTTATGCTCTGGAATGGGGAGTGGCTGAAGTAGCCCTGCTGGAAGAGCATGCTCTGACTTGTTCTGGTGGCATGTCGCACACCCACTGACATGTCTCATAACGTCATGTTTGAGGCCCTTCCATGACAACCTCTCTCTGATCTGTCTATAGGTTTTGAAAAACCCCTGATGGCATGCTATAGGTGAATCCTAAACTACGGTGAGGATCTTCTTCTTGAGCCTTGAATCTGGCACCAAGTAGACTCTATTCTTGTAAAATATGACATCGTCAATGAACCTACACCGGTCATCTTGTATCTTCCCATCCATCACCTCACAAGAGAACTTGTTCTTGGAATATTCCACTAACAAGTGGGATTTCCAATCTAATGAAATCTCCATCAAATAACATGTCGTAGGTCTCCTCGATAGTGCATCAGACACAATGTTCTTCTTCCCCTTGACATACTCTATGTCAAACTTGAATGCATGTACCTTCATCACCCATTGTTGTTGGCTCTCACTAAGGTTCTTCTGCTCAAGGAAATACTTCAAACTGTTGTGATCGGTCTTGACCACGAATTTGCTTCCCACCAAATATTATCTGAACTTCATTGAGGCATGCATGATTGCCAACATTTCCTTGTCATAAATGGAGTACAACCTCTTAGTTTGACTAATATTTTGGCTCTCGAATAAAATGGGGTGTCCTCCCTCCATCAAAACTACATTGATCCCTTAAATGAATGCGTCATACTCTAGTACAAATGGCAAGGTGAAGTCTGGTAGTGCCAACACTGGACAAGTGGCCATGAATTCCTTCATGTGATCAAAGGCTTCCTGTGATTTCTCGGTCCATATGAAGGCCCTATGCTTGGTAATATCTATCAGCGGTGCTCCAAGATGAGAAAAACCCTGAACGAACATCCTGTAATAGCTGAACAACTCGAAGAAGCTCCTTAATTTTGTCACGTTCCTGGGCGTTAGCTATAAAAAATGACCCTGATCTTCTCTTGGTGCACTTGTACCCCCTGTGAACTGATGATGTAGCCTAAGTAAAGTAACTTTTTCATACCTAACTCACACTTGAACTCTTTGGCATATAATGACTGTTCCTCCATGATGCTCAATACCTCATCCAGGTGCGTCATATACTCTTTCCATGACTAGCTATAGATCAAGATGTCATCGAAGAAAACCAAGACTAATTTCCTTAACTGATCCTTGAATATATGGTTCATGCAAGATTGGAATGTAGCAGGTGAATTAGTTAGCCCAAATGGCATAACCAGGAACTCGAAGTGTCCAAAATGACATTGAAATGTCTTCTTCTCTATGTCCTGCTCTCGGATGCTGATATGATGATATTCAAAGCATAGATCATTTTTTGAGAAGAAAACTACCCCATGTAGTTCATCCATGAACTCGTCAATGCATGGGATAGGGTACCGGTTCTTGATGGCTTTCTTGTTCAAGGATCGGTAATCAATGCACATCCTCATGCTGCCATCCTTCTTCAGAACTAAGACAACTGAAGAAGCAAATGGGTTGCTGCTCGGTTTGATGTGTCCCATTGCCAACAATTCCTTGATGGTGTTCTCTATATAATCCTTGAACCTCATAGGATGACGATAGGGGGGGTGATCATAGGTTTGGCCCCCTCCTCCAACTCAATGGTGTGCTCAAATCCCCTGTGAGGTGGTCTCCCTGGTGGAATTGCCTCAAAGACATGTTGATATCATCCCAATAAATTCTTGATCTTTGTATGGTACTATTATCGACCTTCTAAATCCTTCTGAGTAGTGATCAAGCATTCTGTAGAATATGCTACCTCCTCATGTCTAAATATCCTCTCCATCCTCTTGGATGAAACTATCCTAGGTGCTCCAGTCGACATACCTCCTAGAAAAACCTTCTTCCCATCCTGATCTCTGAATCTCATTTCCAAGGTTTGGTAGTTGGTAGTGATTTTTCCCAAGGTAATCATCCACTGAACTCCTAGCACCACATCTGTGTCCGATAGGTTAACCACATAAAATGTGTCTCTTACTATGTAGTTGCCTAACTTCATCTCTAAGTTTGGAAATCTGTATAGACACTCCACTGTCTGGCCATCTGCTACCGCAAAATCAAACCCCTCAAAATCTTCTATCTCAAGTGTCCGTCTCGATATTAGTGAAGCAACGATGAAGTTGTGGGTGGCCCCACCATCTATCAGGGTGATTTCCCATTTCCCCTAAATAATCCCTCTCATACAAAGGGTATCATACCTAGGAACACCATAAAGGGTTGTTATGACTCCTCCCTTTGCTGGTTTCCTCCTGTTAGCCTGCTCTAGCGGTTGTGGGACTACTGGAGGATGGGCTCCTACCAGTGTCGGTGGTCTATGGGGAGGTTGCTCCTCTGATGGTGCTGACTCCTCCCCTGAACTAGTGGATCCATTGTCCTGCTCCTCCTCCTCACTATCCATGCTATCTATTGCTACCTCAATATAATGAATCTCTCCCTTGCCCATGCACATGTGGCCTGGGACCCAAGGATCTTTGCATCTGAAGAAAATATTCTTCCTCATAAGCTCTCGCCTAGTCTCATCATCCAACTTCTCCTTGCCCTTCCATTCTCTCTGGAATTGCTTCCTGTCTTGATCCCTCTGGGGCACAAATGGTTTGGAGAAATTTTTAGTCTTTGGCATTGAGTCTGCCATATCTCAAGTGCAAAGGATGGCATCCTGCAAAGTGGGACGCCTGTATTCCTTCACCCATCCTCTCAAAGGCTCTGCAAGTACTTATGTGAATAGCATGATCTAGCTAGGCTCTGATATATCTGTCACTGCCATGAACACCCGCTGAAACTCTACGATGAATGCCTCCTTTGTGCCAATGTGTCTCAACTGGGCTAGATCCCTGAAGTGTATCTCAAGATCCTTCCTGTCAAACATGTCCATGAGCCTATCTATAAACTCCCTATAGGAGGTTATGCGACTGTGACCCAATGTCACCAGTCCATGATATCACCACTCGTGTGCCTCACCCTCCAAGTGTAAGGTTGCAAAACTGATGGCCTCTATCTCGATCATCTGGTTGAGCTTGTAATATGTGTCTAGTTTCTATACCCAAGCTCTAGCGGTGTATTTGGATGATCCATCTAAAGAAGGGATGGTAAGTTTCCCAGCTTTTTTGGATGAAATCGAGGTTATACCCCTACTGTTTTTGTGATCCTCCCCTCTATGGCTCTCTGGGGTGGTTCCTAAGTCTAAGTCCACAGTACTCGACTAAGGTTATGTCCTAATGGAATTCATGACCCAATGTTGCATACTCCCTCCTATACTCTACAATGTCATCTGCATAAGTGGGTGGCCTCTGTGCTATCGGTGGCGGTGCTGCTACTGGGGGTGCCCTCTAGAAACATGGAAACAAGGGTCTGGGAATCCTACTCAAAGAGGTGTATGTGAGAGAGGGTGACTAGGGTCCACTGCCTACTCCTAAGTTCCCATGTGCTGCATGCGGGACTTGTGTGTTTGGGGTGCCCACTCTAGCCAATCTATCAGCCACCTATGCCAAGGACTGAGACATGGTCCGTTGACTAGCTAACATATCATTGATAACCTGCATGAAAGATGTCTTTGGATCTACGAGGGCCTTGCCACTTCCCTCTAGTCACTCATATCTATCTCCTAGCATCCTCTCTGCCTCACTCTCATCGTCACGCTCTGCCCTTCTCTCTGCTTCTCTGTGTGCCTCTTCTTCTTCCTCTGAGCTAGGAGGAAAAGGGGGAAAATCAGGCCTATGCCTTCTTTCCTTATGCCTATTGTAAGTGACATATTCGTCACCTACGTGTTCATGTCCCTCTGAGTCTTCTGCTCCTCTCATTGTCTTTAGTCATAGGCTGGCAGGACTAAAGCTCTAATACCACTATAATGTTCCTGACTTGGCTAGTATAGGAAACACTGCTAATGTGTGTGTAGGATCAATGGTCTACAACATATAAATGATCATACAAATAACAAATGTGACAAAGGACTGCAAAGCTTGTATTATGATATCTCTTTGGATTACAAAATGGTCGAATGTGGCTGAATAAACTAACAATACTTGACTAGATCAACAAACAAAGGATCTTATCTAGAATACAAATAAGCAACTAAAATATAATACCCTGAATATGGGAGCACTGCAGAATCAATGGATGTGCTGGGACTATGGCAGCTCTGACAGTAACTTCTGGAAGTCTAGAAAGTTCACCCTGGGAGATATACTTCTTAGAATGGGTTGGAAAGTGTCCCAAATCATGTGCCCTACTCTATTCCTTAGTACTGGTATCTGTTGGACCCCTTTGTTGATGAATCTGGACCCTGGATGGATACCCTTGGGGGAATGTGCCCCTCTTCTTCTGAAAAAATGCGTCCTAGTGATTCCACCGTTGAAATTAGATGACATTTGTCTCAAAATATCTGCCTTGGTCTACTGGGAAATGGGTTGGAAGGGTTTCCCTAAATTTGGTCTGATGCTCGCTCTGGAACCCCAAATGTGCCCACCAAAAGTGTCGCACATCCAAGTCTCGAAACTGTGTCCCAGTTGATTCATTCATCAGAATTTGATGAGGAACTAGGAAAAAGATGCACCTTTCCCTCCTCTCAAATGGGTCGGAGGGAAATCTCATAATTCTCCCTGGATGGGATAAGATGGCTAAAAACCCTCTTAGAGGTTGCGCCCTCACTTTGGATGAATGCGCCCTTACTGCAGAACACTGTGTAAATGCTATTGAAGAATGATGGAAGACCTGAATGATCTTCTCGGTGTCTAGGGTGTGTCTCTCAACACTGAAATCAGCCAATTGGTGACAAGTCATAATCTACATAATGATGAATTAGGTCACTGAACCTTCCTTTATAGCTTTCCAAAACCCTAAATCATGTTGAAACCCTAATTAATTGTTGAGTTCCAAAACCCTAAATCACTGCTCTAACCCTAATTCACCGTTGACTGCTATTTTTAGCTCATAATGACTTAAAAGTGCTTTTAACCCTTTTTAGCTCAATGTCACTTTCCGAATATAACACCTACGACTGGAGTGACCTCTAGTAACCCTGTTTACCCCTCTTTAGCCCTGGCTATATTCTAACGGGGCAGTGTAGACCATTAAGCCTCCTCTCTAGAGCTCCTATCTGGAAAGGGACATTACAGAGTCAAACATTTTGCAGATCTATTCAAAGATGGGGAAATGGTTCTCTCTAATATGAGGAATTGTGTCAGTCATCAGAGTTTAGACTGGACGAGATGATGATTCAGGGCCTGCGACACCCTAGAAGTACATTGAGCTCCTATATCTTTTGGGGTTTTGGCTCGCCATGATAAATGACCAAATTAATATGCAATAACGTGTTAAAAGTAACATCATCTTATCTTAAGAATAACACATTATCTATAATAATGAAATAATGGTTAAGAGAAATAAAACATAGGTTATTGGTAAACAAGCAGTTGTAGGTAACAGAGAAGGAAACCTCAGTAAGCGAGGGAGTCTAGGTGAAAATCAAACTTCACAGATCGAGTTTTGAAAACTTAGGGTGAAAGTTGTGTTTTGAAAGGGTGTATTATGTTATAATGCATATCCAACTAGAATGTGTATTCCATAACTCAGTTGTGTACGAGGATCCATAACTCAGTTGTGTACGAGGATCTTGTCAAATCCGATCTTAAATTTTCCCATTAATGCACATCATTTCCATAATTAAAGATTATTAATTAATATAGGTGCATTGATTAAAACATCAGGGGAAGTGATCAACCAAATCCTCAAATAATACCATTATCGAGGTCAAGCTTTCAAAGTATGAAAGATCGTGGTTTCTTTGAACTCCGAAGGGAAAGGTATCGAAGGTATACTCCCTTCCATGTGGACCAGTGAGTAGGCTTGGCGCTTCAAACAATGAATAATGATACAGAAAGGGGTGGGACCTATCGAGGTGTTGGAATTAGGGTGAATTAGGATGAGGGAGAAAATAAAACCCGAGGGGGAGGTATCGAAAGTATATTAATTTTTTTGGAAAGGCATGCTAAATTATGTTTTTTACAGGATTCTGGGACTTGGATTTCATAGGTTTGAAGGATATGGGAAATTTTGAGCTCCACAGACAATGATATCAAAGAATATTCTTTCGGCCTAAGAGAAAGTGCAGGGTACATACGAGAACAGTCAAGAGGCCATTGGAGTTTTCTTTTCAGAATGTGATCAGATGATGCTTAAAAGGGCTCCAGACGAGGATGGTATCGGTGGTAATATTCCTTCGATGCCTTAGAAACACTTTTATGTACCGAAAGAAGTAAAAACAAATCATTGGAGAATCAATAAAGCAGGAAGTCAACAGTCCAATGTTGGGAAGCGACTTGGGGCGATTTCATTTGACAGGTCATCATGGACTTTGGGGTCCACAGGAGAAAAAGAGTAAGAGACGGAGTGATCAGAGTGTGAAGATCGAAATATAAAATAACATGTTTGAAAAGGACTCTGATGAACATGTTCCCAAAACATATTTGAGTTGAGTTTGGGTTGCCTTAGATAAGTAATAATGTGTGTCTTGTAGGGTAGAATATAGGCCCAAAAGAAAAAGAGAAAAATATTTTTTTTTTTTTGGGGCCCCCCAAAATTTATAAATATGGGGGGTTGTTGTGAAATAACTCACAAAAAAACCGTTTTTGAAGAGTTATCCTTCAAAATAATTACCTAGGTCCATTTCCATTGGTCTCCTTCAACACTCCAGACCTGCCTTAGCCCCGTCTCACTGATTTTTCTTCAAATCCTTTTGAAATTTATGAAAATTATGTTCTCCTTTTTGTTGTCTTATGTGATTGATGGGTACAACCAGAATCATCTAGTCTAATCCCTTCAATTAATTAGAAGGCTATTGGCAGTCATTTGATAATATTATTTTGCAAAAACTTTCATTTTTATTCTACAAGTATCCTTTTCATTAGTTTGAGTGCTTGTTGTTTCCCAAACTATTTGGAGAACCTTCAAACTGTTATGAAGACTTGGAATTTTTTTGTGCTTAAATTTTGCATGTTTGGTTCTTTCTTCCTAATTTTTCTTGCATTACAAAACATTATTGATCGAAAGTAAAAGTTAAAGAAAACTTTTTTTAATCTTCAGATAGTTTGAAAAAACAAAAAAAAAAGACATTGCATTTGGAGTGCTTTAGAACATGGTTGAAACAATTTGTGTTTGGTTAAGAAATTTGAAAAACACCCAATAGTTTGGGTGGAAAATTGTCCTTTTTCTCATTTTCAAGAATAAAAGTGAATCGGTATGCATTAGGGTGTTTTTTTACAAAGATGAAAAAAGAAAAGTACTCTTCTCCCTCCCATAAATAGGATTCATTGAAAAGATAATTGTTGAAATTTCATTCTTTTGCATCCATTTGGAGTCAAGTCATTTCACATCATAAGTTTCACTTCCATACAATCCTTTGACTAAAAAACAACTTTAAAAACAAACATGCATTAATATAATTTAGTAGACTCTTATTTTCTAAGAACACTAACAATAGTTTAGGTTTAGGGTCTTCAGACTAAGATAAGTGATTAAACTGTGCAAGACCACAAACAAAAAACATAGAATGCTAAAGAGCGCTTAAATCCAACCCTTGTATAGTCATATCTGGGAACCCCCTCTCACACAGGGGGTAAACATGAGGTCACACATGGGTGAGAAATGAATATTACCCCTCCAAGATTAACCAAACATAGTGGAATGATAGTATATTGGGGTTTATTCTTGAGAATTGTTTGTTTTCATTTGGTCATAGAACTTCCTGAATCCTGAATCCTCCCAAGGTCCTCTAGAGATTTTTTCGGTCCTCTTGTTCTTAGTCCTCTTAGAGAATTTAGGACTTGGTGTCCTGCCCATACTATCGGACCTGACTGTTGATTGTACCCACCTAGAGGCTGAATACATTTTGGTGACTTTAGTAGCCACAATATTTAGGGTTTTTACACAAGGTGATGACGAAGGGGAGTCTTTGCTATACGTGGGTCAAACATTGTTCAAACTCACTTAGGATTCTTGGAGGGAAACCCACAGATATACTATTGGGGAGGTTGCACCAAGGTATAATTATGTTAAGAAGGCTGCCAACGTAATTGATCCACCCACTCACCCTAAACCCTTCTCACATGTTCTCGCGATGTTGGATTTAATCAGAAACTAGTGAGCTCATTGCAAGAAGTTTTGGTTTGTTTGCTTGATTCCTAGATTTCTTAGTTCCTATTGTTTATTTCCTTTAGTTGGATTTAGGAGTGTCATTTTCATAATTTAATCCTAGCCAACCAAGACTTGTGTAGGTATCAGAGGATGTAAGGTTTCCCTCCTTTACATTACAAACCCTTGCCTCCCAATTCACCCAAAAACCATCCTCAAGAAGAACTCCACGAGGAAAACCACTCTGAATATGGAAGTATTATTATTCCTTTGATTAAATTCCCAAAGGAAATCAATTTCAAGAAGGAGTTTTCCATGTCAATCCAACCTTGACCGACACTCTTGGCCCCATCCTCATACAGGAAAACTCTTATGGATAACCTGAAACTGATATCAATTACCCTCGCCTACCACTTGTACAGTGCGAAGATGTTGTGAACATGGAATAAAAATGACTCCACCCATCGAAAGATTTCACCACAACACCATAGTTTTTTGGTACATCTAATCCTATCCAGAATCCTAAAACACCCTTTGGACATGGAATTTTCAATCGGTTAGGTACAATTATTGAATCAACTTTTAAACTCTTTCTTTGAGATACTTCACATGCCTCTTCACATGCTCCTCATCCCCCCACATCTAGCATATCCCATATGTTTCAAAATTATTTCCCTCGTCCCTCCCCTATCCACTCTATATTACCATAGGCTCAATTGAATGTGATCCTGACCCAAGCATTGACATTAACATCTTTATCAAAAGTTTCCCCAACTATCTTATCACCACCATCAAGGACCCAACCTTATACACCCTCCACTGGGGGGAAACCTCTATTTACCCCACTATTCTTAGGAGGCGATCCAAATTTTTTGGGAAAACAACCTTCGACGAGAGGATTTCCTCCCCAGTGGAGTCAACTAATGGGTTTAGGAAAAATGACATCTATGGGCCAACCTTTCACTGGGGGAAAACCCATGTACTTAGGTAAAATATCTGTTCAACATCTAGTAGGGGGAAACCCTTGACTTCCAGATCATTTTCTATAGGGGAATACCCTCCCATCGAGAGACAACCTTTATTTGACTCAGGGAAAACACCCACTATGGGGAAACCCCTAGCCAGAGGGCCATACCTACTCTGGGGGAAACAATCAACTGGGGGGAAACCCCCAACTATCGGACAACAACCAACTTTGGGCCAAATGATTCCTTCTTCCAATATCCTACTATCAAGCCACCCTTACCTAGGAATATAAAATAATTTATGGAACCAACATAATAAACCCATCAACTCTACAATTATGACCCAACCAGCAAGAGGACCACCCTATGGAGGAGGACCCCCTAAGTGGACACCCTATGGTGGCGAGCCTCCTAGAGGAGGACCCCCTATGGGATCACCATATGGTGGTGGACCTCTTTGAGGAGGACCCCCTAGGGGACCAAACTATGGTGGAAAACCTCCTAGACGAAACCTCCATGGAGGTAGACCCCTTAGTGGACCACCCTATGGTGGAGGACCCCTTGGAGGACCACCCTTGGTAGAGGACCTCTTATAGGACACCCTAATGGAGGAGGATGTCTTGGAGTACCACTCTATGGTGGATGACCTCCTCGGGGACAACCCTATGGTGGAGGACCTCCTAGAGGGATCACCTATGGAGGAAGACCCCTTGGGGGATCACCTTATGGTGGAGGACTTACTAAAGGACCACCCTATAGAGGTGGACCTCCAAAACAACCACCTCATGGAGGAGGACCATATCACCAACCTCCATAGGTAAAAAAGAAACTCCCTCTCTTCGCAACTTTAGATTTTCCAAATCTTCCATGGTTGATTAATGACCCCATACATCATTGCCTCTTTTGACCCCCCATTCCTGCAAAACTTCCATCAGACATTTTGAAATTCGATGGAAAACTAGGACAATATTTGAATAATTAGGTGATGAATTTCCATCTATTGTGTTCTTCAAACTCCTTGATGGATGACTCTATTTGACTACAATTTTTCCAACAAACCCTTACAGGATAAACAACTAAATGGAATATAGAACTATTGTGTAACTCCTTTGATGAATTTGATTCCATTTACATGGAATTTTTGACACACTTTCAATTACCTAGCTGATATGAGACCGATATTGAGCTCTTAACCTCGTTATGCCAATCAAATTCCACCCATATTTCAAATCAAATTCATGAGTGGAGGCATTGATGATGATTAATCAAAGCCCTATCCTAGATCAATTATTAGTTGATTGGATCACAAATTCCCTTTTTCCACCTATAGCTCGAGATGTCACCATGGGAGGCGTCGTTACCGAGGAACAAGTAATTAGTCGAGCCCAGTATTTAGATTTGGTATACTCTCAATCTGACATGATATACGACCTAATTCCTAACGCTCTTCAACCATCGAATGATCAAACCAAACCAACAATTGGACCCAATTTCGATGGTGTGATAGGTCTTGTATCCACAGATACAATCGGTCAGATGATTGGGCAACTTATCCAATATACTAAAGCTACCAATCCTAGCTCATCTTTCCATACCAACACTTCAGGTAATCCCCCTACCCAAAACTCCAAGGTTAATACGGTGCAATCGACCATGCCAAGAAACTCACAACAATCTGGTAGAAAAAAGAAGGGTAATAATAATAATAAAAATAAAAACTATTCTGAGTATCCATTCCCTAAAACTAAAGAAAACAACATTGAGGGAAAGAGAAAGAAAAAGGATAAATATCCCTGCATGATTTGTAAATAATATCATTTCACTAAATAATTTCATTGTCTCGCTAAAGTTCATCAATATCTCGAGTGAGGAACAATCCCGTTCTACACCTGCAGTTTTAACAAATTCTTTTCCCTGCAAAAACAAAAACTTGTAACACAAGCACAAGCACCCCCACCAAGGGGCAACCCCGAGTCCCCATCATTGAATATCTTGATGGTTAAATATGAAACCATATCTACTAGAGACAAGAATTACAATTCTCCAGAAAGAGATTCTTTACCCAAGGATCCCCCCTCAAATATCCCATCTAATGGCCCTCTCACACTAGAGAAACCATCTCTTGAACCTACCATACACTCTCCAAAGTGAGTACTTCATTGAACTACACATAATACCAACACTCGAGAAACCCAACACTATCGTATAGTAGAATACATTTCCCAATCGTCATGTTCCATGTTGATGCTCAAAATACTCCAGTAATTTCCTACGCAATGTAAAGCCTTATTATCATCCATCGATAGAATTTACGCTACATAATCCAATGTTATTTACTTCGACATGAATTTCAATGAACCCCTCCTATCAAATCAATTGGCATTATAGATTATTGTTTGATTTTTCAATAAAAGTGTTTTTCGAACAATTCTCGATGAAGGCGCCACAATATGCATCATGTCCTTGAAATCTTGGAAAGCTCTTGGTTCTCCCCAACTTACCACATCTCAAACCATCCTTAAACATTTTTATGGACATTTTTTCAAATCCCATGGAATTCTCCCCTCATTACTAGTCAAACTTGCTAGAAAAATTGTTTCGGTAGAAGTCAAGGTGATCGATGCCACACTCAACTATAATTTTATTTAATATCACATATTGTTTTACACAATGATTTATTTTGCTTCTAGTGTCTTTCACCTTGTTAAATTCCCCCACCAAGGGAAGATCATCACTATAGACCAACTAGACTTTTGTACACCATACATGCGAATAAATCCTAAGGAGAATGTCCCTTTTATAGGAGATTCTTTCTTTGATATGCGAAAGCATTGGGGTAGGCTATTATCCCTATTTAATGGGGAATTTTCCCCTTCCCCCACTAGAAATCACCTCAACAGTCTCCATTAATATCATCTCTGTGGTTACCAGTAAACCCATCGGTTACAATGACCACTTGGTAATCCATCACCCATCATATATAGAACCTTATGGAGACACCATGCCACTATAACCAATGGAATTGGCATATTCAGTGATACAATCCACATGAGAATATCCCAATTCTCAATATAGTCTCCTATTGGATGAGGAACTAGATCAATTTTCCTCTTTCTATTGGGTGAACCACACTTCAACGTCACATGACTTTCTCAACATTTTCCTCCCTTCAAACGAAGCTATTATGGAAGTCATGAATTTGCAAGATAAACCTTGGGAATATTCTCACCATAGATACTCATCCATAACCTTTGGATAGAAGAAAGAAACCCAAATACAAACCCTCATTTCGACTGATATTTGAGATCTATCCCTCTTTCCTTCCACATCATATCCTATTATGTCCGAAGGAAATTTAGGAGACATTTCTAAAACCATTTCGATTGATATTTCAGTTAAACCTAGGGTTGTGGAAAACATCCAGATAGGCACATATTGTTCCCCTAAATAAATTTATTCTTATACTTCCCTATTCAAATAATTATGTGACATTTTTTCCTGGTCTTATGAAGAGATGCCAGGAATCGACCCACAAATTGTTGTCCATGAAATTAAAATTTATCTCGGAGCCCATCTAGTTCGACAATGACTCCACCCAGTTCATCCAAGGAAAGTTGTAGCAATTAAGGAAAAAATTAAAAAAATATTGAGCGTTGTTTTTATTTATCCCTTGCCCCTAACTAAATAGGTGTCCAACATAGTACCGGTTAAAAAAAAGTAGGTCACCATCCAAGTGTGCGTTGATTATAGGGACCTCAACAAGGCTTGTCCTAAAGACAATTTCCCTACCCCTTTCATTGATCAAATTATAGATGATTGTGCCAAATGTCAATTCTTCTAATTTATGGATGGATTCTCTGGCTATAATCAAATCGAAATTACTTCATAGGACCAACACAAAAATTCCTTTATCTTCCCATGGGGAGATTTCACATATCGAAAGTTATTGTTTGGTATTAAAACTATTGGTGCAACATTCCAGTAGGCCATGTATTATTCCTTCCATGACATCAAACATATCGTCCATCCTTACCTAGATGACCTTCCCACTAGATCTTCCAAGAAACCCGATCACGTAGGTCACCTACGCCAAATATTTGTACGCTTTTGATATTATAACATTCACTTAAATACACACAAATGTATTTTTGTCGTCGATTTTGGCCGTTTAATTGGATTCATTGTATCTATGTTTGGAGTCACAGTTGATCCCCTTAAAGTTGAGGCAATCATCAAATTGCCTCCCCCCACCTCCGTAATCCAACTTCAAAGTTTGCAAGGGAAAGAAAACTTTCTTAGATGTTTCATTGCCAATTATGCCAAAATCACCAAAGGTTTCATGTGATTATTGAAAAAGGGTGTACCTTTCATTTGGGATGAACAGTCCCAATGGTATTTTGATCATTTGAATCGGGTTCTTACATCCACACTGTTACTCAAACCCCCAAATTACAATAAATATTTCATTCTATATAATGAACATGTTATTTACTATCTCAATAAGGGCTTAGTTGGTGTCGAACTTTGAAATCCCTATGTTGATAAGTTGGTGCTAGCAACAATTTACACTATCCAATGATCAAGGCATTATATTTTTCTCCAAATCACCACTTTTTTATTCGACGTGAACCCAATGTAATATATTTTTGCATGCCATATATAGGGGTTAGATTCTCTAAATGGATCACCCCACTATAGGAATTTGACCTTGAATTATCCACCCCTAAATATAAAAAATCCTCGATCTTCACGGAATTAATGACGGATCTTCCTCGAGCCTTTGATGAATCCATGGTATAAGGTTTGTTTCCTGAAAAATATTTGTTTCTCATTGAATCATTTTATCCTTGGTATAAAGACATATTGATTTATCTCCAGACCCAACGATTTCAACCCAATATGTCTAAGGACGATTGTCGTCGCATACACCATCAATCTCAAAACTATCTCATCATCAACGCTACCCTTTACCACCATGGAGTAGATATGGTATTACACCAATGTGTCATCCATTATAAAGCCGAACAAATCCTCAATGGATGCCACTTGGGAGCATGTGGTGGCCATTTTTTTGGGTTATCCACTGCCTAGAAGATTTTACGCGCAGGATATTTTTGGCCCACAATTTTTAAATATTGTATACATGCAGTACAAAAATTCCACCCATGTCAAATTTCTTCCCAAAAAATATGCTCACTCCGCTCCTTTACATCCTGTCATTGCAGTTGGCATGTTTTCTAAATGGGAAATCAATTTTACTACATGTAAACCCCCTTATGTTCTCAGTCATAATTACATTATTGTGGTCGTTGATTATTTCACAAAGTGGGGAGAAGCCATGCCTACATTTTCTAGTGATGCCAAGACTSTCGCATTGTTTGTATTCAATCATATCATCACACATTTCGGTGTGCCAAAATCCATTGTGACTGACCATGGATCACGTTTTTGCAACAACATGATAACAAAATTATCTACTCTGTTGCATTGTGACCAAGAACACTCATCTCTCTATTATCCTCAAGAAAATGGTCAATTTGATTCCATCAATAAGGTACTCAAAACAATTCTCTATAGAAGGAAAACATAAATCCAATTGGAATTTAATTCTATTCCTGACCTTGTGGGAATATGATACCATTACCAAAATTACCACCGGATTCACACCATTCCAACTCGTTTATGACTTGGAGGCAGTGTTTCCCATCAAATGTGAAATCCATTTCCTCAAGCTAGTTGTTGAACTCATTCTCGACACTTCCGTCGAAGAAGAACAAATCCTATATTTATCCCACATTGATGAGCGACGTTGTGAAGCTATCATGGCCAATGAGTCTCACCAAAAGCACGTCAAACACCAATACGATAAAAAAATACACCCTCGAACCTTCTCGAAAGGAAATTTAGTTTTGGTCTATGAATAAGACTACAACAAGTTAGGTGCAGGTAAGTTAGAACCCTTATGGCATGCCCCCTATATAATTAAATGAGTTCTTAAAAGAGGATCCCATAATCTATCATATTATCACAACAATTTGTTATCGAAGCCCCTCACTGGGCTCTATTTGAAAAATTAGTATGCATAAGCCTTGCGCTATCTAGTTCTTATGCGACATATGTATTATAGTGTGTTATGGTTGATTTTTTTTCCCCTTAGTGTGACATTCTTTGTCAATCTTATTATCCTACTTAATGCTTGAGTTGCATATGTCGTCATTTCCCTCACCCTATTTTGGATATATGGATGGAGCTAGTCGCACCTCTCGGAATATCGCCTACACTGCCTCGGTAATAATTTTACCCAACAACAACGTAGTAATCTCTTGGGGAACATATCTCAGCCCTGCAATGAAAAATGTTGCAGAATTCAATGTTGTCATTGAACTTCTAACTAAAGCATCTGCTTTGGGTATACACCACTTGATAGTGCACCTAAATTCTAAACTCTTCCTTTCACAAATCAACTTGACTTATTCTATTTGACATCCTATCCATTTTTGTAAATATTTGAGGGTTCGACTCTTGGAACGATTATTTCATTTTATCTCTTGTGAACATATAACAAGACAATTAAATTCTTTAGTTGACTCACTAGAAAATGTTGTATTGAATTTGCATCTACTTCATTAAAAAAAACCACATTCAACATTCATTGTATAAATCATTATACACATCATCCATCACATACAAATCAACATAAATAACAAAGAAATATATATATATATATATATATATATATATATATATATATATATATAAGGTGTGTTCAAAAACATCCAAAACCAGTATAACATAACAAAATTGGGATATTCACCTATACATCTGCAAACTAGAAATGCATCAAAGTCCATCAAACTAAAAAATAATTGATCATTCTGAGGGGCCCTATAATCATTATAGAAAACCAAAAGTMTCGCGACCTTCTAGAGAAGATGCCTAAAATGATTCCCCACATCCACTGCATGCCTCTTCATATGTAGAGGTATGTCATCCATATGTGGCACTAGGATCCTAATAGTCAAATGCTCAGGATTTTCCTCGAGATCCTCTAGCAACTCTGCATCGGCTCCTCCACCGAGTTGTCCTCTGCTAACAATGATTTTCTCTCCTCTCTTATGCAATGGTGAAATTCCTACTAGATGCCAGGGATGACTCTAAGGATGGAAATTTATTTTAAAATATAGAAACCTTGGTGAATATTACTAATCCTTCATATGTCAACTATAAATGTTTGGCGATATTTTCTTAAAAATATTCAAATTTCTAAGTATTTTATATAGTTTTTATACAATTTTGGCGATTTTTAAGGTAAAATAATTTTATCCTATAGAATTTGGGAGAATAATTTTTAAAATAGCGAATCTCGTTTTTGGAAAAACCATGGAAAATTAGCCCATGAGCAAAATTTAGCCCCTAAAATCATCCTTGCTAGATGCACTGTTGCACAATATACAAATCAAGAAAAATATGTTATGTTACACACAAAATAAATTCTATTTAGAAAAAAATCACAAAACAATCCATAATATTCTTAAAAAATCTCCAAAAACAATGAAAATTTATCTTTCTTACCAATATCATTGTTGAAATCTTCCCCCTCGAGGAGAATCATATCAGGATCACCATGATATTTGACACCATGATATGCATAATCAACCACTGCCACTATCTATCAGTCCCACCATCAGAAAAATTTGGCATCAAATTGAAACTATGACCCCCCCATGAGACGTGAAAGCCTATCTTCCCATTTCATAATTGTTGGACCTTTGACCCTATCCTTTGGCACCAAATCCCATGGACATGATGTAGGCAATGGCTCAAAGAAGAAATATAACAATATGGATCCATAGAAAAATTGTTTCAGATGTCCTAACATGCACTTGGTTAATTGTTCCTTCATATTCGCCAAAACTACTACACACCAATTGTACATTGTGGGAGATTAAAACATCAGTACATAATCCACCTGGCTCCTTGAAGCCAAGTGAGGCCTGATACTTCCTGTTGCCCACATAATGGTGAATTTAACTTTTCATAAAGTAAGGTCCATCACCTGAACAATCAACAACTTATTGTTTCTCTTATGTGTCCAGGGGTGAAAATAATGTGTGACATAGGCATCTACATTCTCTATGCTCCCCCTTTTTCCACCTACTAAAATTATTGTCGCACCACGATGAGACAATCCCATTATGAAGTACACATCTTCCATTTCTAGTGTCAACACTTGATCTCGTACAAAAAAGTGTTTTCTTTCAGGATCCCACATATTCATGAAAGTTTGTAACATAGTTGCTTGGTCCCACATACATTGACACAAGAAAAACTTCAACAACCCATAGTTTCACAAAGCATCAAGACTTGGAGGATCATCCATAGAAACATTGTCATTTAACTCATGCTCACATTCCATCCACTCCAATATTGTGCCCAAACCTACCAAATAAACCACAAAATCTTGTTAGAACCCATTCATAGAAGAAAATTCATTAAACATTTTGCAGAAATGACCAAAATTCCCTCGTTCGCCTCCCTATTTGGCACATAGAGTAATTGTTTTGATTGGTCTCCCTTAGGTTGTGTCTTGGTCATGATGGGTCTCTCTATTTTTCAAAACACAAAGAAAACAAATATTTAATTCATGATTGGTCACTCTCTCCTGCACAACACCGAGAATCCAAATAGTTTAGTTTCTCTTCCCAGGAGCACCAAGGGCGACCACACACTCTTCAAAAAGTTGATTCTTTCCCCAAACAAAAAATTGAATTAAATGAAAAACTAAAAAGTGGGTTTTCTAAGTTGGGATCTGACCTCTTACCTGGTAATTGAAGGATGCAACATTTAAGGGTCCAATATCCACAATCACTACTCCAAAAATCGTCAAGAAAAGGGCTCTTTAAATTTTCACAAGCGAAAGTAGTTAAAATGATCTGGATTATTTTGAGAACGACATGAAGACATAAATATAACCGAGATATAACAATGAAATATACAAAAATATAGAAGAGAACACATAAATACAATGAAACACAACTTTTATTACTCATTAAGATAGAAAAACATTGTAGAACACTAACTGGTAGAATGGGGTAGCCTATCTCTGAAAGAAAAAAAGATGTTGGTTGTTGCGCCTCTTTCGTCACCTTGGTGAGAAAATAAGAGGTGCTTGCAAGCTCAGTTGGGTCTGGTGAGAAGGACAACTATAGAGGAAAGAGTTAGAGAAAGAAAAACAAAACTATGATTAAGAATTAAACTAACAGATATAATAAAAATTAAAATCATGAACATAAGGACATAGAGATAACAAGAACAAAAAGACCCATGTCACCAATGTTTGAGGCTTGATCTATTGATGAAAACAAAGCACCAAGAAGAAAGGGGACTATGAGTCCCTTCTTCCTCCAAGGGAAGGCTCTTGGACCCTCACTAGTAGCTCTTCTTACAACAAGAAAATGAAAATGGTGATGAAAGAACTCCTTGCAAATCCACTCAATGGAGAGGTGGATTTCTCAATGAAATGGTGCCAATGTGCTCTTGTCAAGGATTGAGTCCTTAAAACAATATAGGTAGCATAACATTACTTAGAATTCCTTGAGAAAATGAGGTGCATTCATGGCTTTTTATAGCATTGCTTTGGGCTTTTGTGTAACTGCTTTGTAGTGTGAAAAGAGGCCATTTAGGGCATTATTAGGTCTTCGACCAGCCCACCATTTGGATCCATCTTGGATTTGGAGGTCAAATCGGCTTGGGAGCTGAACCATAAGTTGTTGGGAGGCCGACCACATTCATAAATGCGCCGTTTAGCAGGTGCATGGCTTTTTGCGCTAATAGGCGCACATCATGCACGTATGCATGCTTTCTACATTCCTGTTACGCGCATGCGCGCGCGTGCCCAACTTCTTTAAGGCGTTCTTCAATTTTGCACTACTTTGTATAGTTTTTGCCCTTTTTTGAATGCCGTGATATTAATTCATGGCCATGAATGACTTCATTACT
>JASDQU010013563.1:189830-211404 GCA_032191745.1 Picea mariana | reverse complement strand
GTAGGGGTTACGTTATCCCTCATGGGATACGTAACCCCTTTAACCTTATTTATGTTTTTATTTTATTTTCCCCCTTTGGTTTATTACATAGTTAATTAATTACTTTATTTAATAATTTATTAGTCACTAACCATTAGTCTAATACTAAATCATTTAATGTCTCATTTAATAATTACACCTTCATTAACCCTTAATCAAGGAGTTAAATCATATTTCAGCTTAAGTATAATCCAAAATAATTAATTAATAACTTGTAATCAATTTAAGGTTATATCATAATTAATGATAATTTAGCTAGTGTTTCAGATTATTTATGAAATTATTTACAGTAATAAGAAAAGGGTCATTACATTTTGACTTACAAGATAAGGTGGAAATCATTTTTAATCACATCTAACTTACATTGGGACTAGAAGTTGAATTACAATCGCTTAGTATGCTCTTCTCTCGCGCCTTCAAGCGACCTTGATAATCAGAAAAAGATTGTGAAAGCAATTTCATCTCCCTTAACAAAGTTTAAAACCTTTAAGAGAGGACAACGACCCTTCTTGGGACCCCTCTTAGTTTTTTTTTGGTTTTTTTTCAAATATACCTTAATATTGTAATGGGCCCATACATTCCCACATGCTACAAAGATAGGATAGTGTTTGAAATTTTGCTTTCTTAGATCAAAACACTAGGGAAGTTTAAATGTTTGTAACGGGCTCATACATGCCCACATGTTCAATCTAGGATAGTTTCAAAGATTTTTCTAGATTACATCACGATAGGGAGTTAAAGGATAGTAACGGACCCACATGTCCACATGCTAGCTTCCTAGGGCTTTTGAATTACGCAAGGTTGTACCAAAGGCACTTAGTTAATTAGGTAATCAAACTCTTGTAAGGACCAAGCGAAGTCCACATGCAGCAAGGTGACATCTAATTCACTAAAAATTTGGCACACTTTCACTCACACACAAAAGTCACTTATCACTCACATAGCTTCTTCTTGAAACGTGGAGGTCAAAGTAATTTTCCTCCAAAGGGATTCCGAAAATACCCCATCTTTTCTTGACGAGACTATCCACTCCCATTTTTAGATCAACGAGGTTGGTTTGCACCCCCAACCTCCCAAAACAACTACATCTAAAATCTTTCTAAAAACTCACTAAGTTTTCCTCCACAGGAGGTGCCAAAAGAAAAATTTTAGTCTATGTAGGATTTCGGGGATATGCATCCAAATAACTCCCTGTTATCTGCTTCTCACATTGTCAAAACATAGAGGTTGTCAAATAGGAAACTGAAAATCTTCCAAGTCAAGTGTTCCAATCACCATAAGGAAGGGAGATACCCGTGAAGGGTTGAAGTCCGAGGTCTGGTTGTTCTGTGCATCCCCCCTTGAGGCACCCACCTCTTGGATGGGATCCAGCCCGTGACCCATTTCTTAGGCTGAAAATCTAAATGTCGCACTTTGACCGAGGTACCTAGTGACCAACTTTAGGACATCTACCCAGGTGGAAATTGTGGGTTGCAATTTCACCTTGATTGGATTTTGTGTGGCAATTGGGAAATATCGCCAGCTCTTTCGGGATATGCCCCCTTTACCCCTCATTATAACCAATTATTTCATCCTTCACTAGTTTCTCTTCCGGTGACTTCAGACCCCACTATTAAGTACTATTGGAAGGTCCAGTGCTATTTGAGAAGAAGGACGTTACGTCTTCTAGGACACAAGCTGTTGCTTTCTTTTGATTCCCCCAAGTGGAAAAAACCCACTTACCCACATATATTCTTCTTTCTCATTTTATGTATGATGCACATCTTATTACAGTTTGATTTGGATATATATATTGTGTAAACATTCAACGCAAAGAATCTGGTTTCTATATTTCTCTCACCACTTTTTGCACACATTCACACAGCTAGTCTGACATCATAAGGGAACCACAGAACCCCCGTCGTTCACGACACTTGCTCAACCTCCATTCTATATTAGGGGGAGTATCTGGTCATGCCCGCTCATCGACACCTCCTTCACACACTCCAGTGAGTGCTACTATCTTAGGATTAGCCTTTCTTGGTTCTACATTACTTGGGTCAACTTCCCAAGGTCATCCGTTCACTCGCTCTCCTTTACACGGAAGCGGAGGACCCACTTCCTCTCAAGGAGAGAGCACCAACCCACCTAGCCCCCATCAAGGATCAGGTTCACAACACACTATGGCCAGAGATAATCCTCCCCCCCCACTGCAGATGCCATATTTGGCCTCTCTCAACATACCAGATCTCACCAAACTTACCAATGATCCTATATTGCATGACCCCACATGGCCTGCAATGCCCACCAAACTACCTTCAGACATACCAAAGTTTGAAGGAAAGGCAGGCAATGATCCTGCCAACCATGTCATGACCTTTCATCTTTGGTGCTCTTCCAATAGCATTATGGATGACTCCATCAGGCTGCGATTATTTCAACGCACACTCACTAGCCCATCGGCTAAATGGTATGTCGAAGAAAAATCAGGGTCCCATGCGACCTTTGAGTCATTGGCCAAAGAATTCTTGACCTTCTTCCAATTACCCATCCACCACGATAATGGTCTAGAACTACTGTCTAACTTCAAACAAACCTCAGCCACACACATCGATGACCACATTCACGAGTGGCGTAGGCAACGTAGTTTGTGCAAAGCGGAAACCACCAAGCAACAGTGTCTCGACTGGTTTCTTAGATCACTTGTATCTCTCCTTGGAAAGGATGTAGCTTCCACTTTCCCTCAATCCTAAGAGGAAGCCATTAGTAAGGCCCAAAAGTATGACCTCATCTATGCACAGTCAGGGTACTTATACACGGTACTTCCTGATCTTCCAAAACCTGTGCCATTCGGCAAAGACAAACCTGGGATGTCTCACTCAACAGACGGACTAATCGGTGCCACCACACACCATGGTCCACAACCCCAACCACCACTGATGTATGGAACACCTCAATACCCGCCAGCATATGGGGGCACTCCTTATTACCCCCCACCTCCTTATCAACAGCCATACCCTATTGCTATACCTCCACCCATCAGTGGACCACCACCGGCACCTCCCATACATCCACCTATCCCCACAAAAAATGGTACTCCCTCAATATCAGCTTATAGTACTAGTGAAAGAACTACGCCTTCCTATGTACCTTATGGATCGGTACCACCACAAAATCCATACTTCCCGTTTCCTGGTCCTCCACAACCCATGGCTCCCCCACATCCACATGCGGGGGTAAATTTTGTTCAATCATCTGCTGCTCAACAATACCAAAGTTTTGAACAGTTGAATATAGCCAACCCAACTCATCCATCGAACAATGCCAAAAAGAAAGGATGGAACATGAATAACAACAACCCAGGTCAAGGCGAGAATCAACCCCCACAGCACCAACCAACTGGGGGCAACCAGAACCAAGGGAACCAAAACCCCCAAGGGGGAAATAATAACAAACGCCAAGGGCGAAATAATGTTAAAACCATCTTCCCTTGTGCCCTTTGTGGTGAGTTCAATCATTACACTCACCATTGCCCCCAGATCATTGATTTCAAATGGTTGAAAGACTCGAGTAGTCTTCCCCATTCTCCTGCACAATCTGCCCCTCCGCAGGCACCACAACAAAACATGCAACAACCCTCTCCTGTCGTGCTGAAAAATCCTATTCCACATCAAGGTGTGATAAACACCCAACAGGACACACAACATCCCCCACCTCAGGTAGGACAATACCACAACCCCAACAATCCAGCAGAGCGTACAATTCTCCTCACCAGTGAGGAAGAAATCCTTCTGCAAACGCATAATCGTCAGTATCATGCACACGTTGAGTCCCCTCCCCTCACCCTAGAGACAAACCCTACACCGAAGGGACCCCCGTTGGTGATACCTCACCCTTTCATCGAACCACCACTACGCATCCCTCGCATCCCCTTGCGCAGGAATGTCCACAACCCCCAGGCTAGGGAAGCTCATAACTATAGCTTGGTAGACGACTTAGCGCAATCCCTGGCTGCCATGTCAGTCTTGGAAGTCCTCCAGACTTGTCCTATGCAGCAGAAATCACTACTTTACGCCTTGGGGGCAGTCGACCCTGTCGATACTCGACTCATCACCTTTGATCTTGATAGCGTAGAACCTTGTCTTCCCGCCTTGATCTCTTTTCAAATACCAATAAAAATACGAAACATCACAGTTCATCGGTGTATCATCGATGAAGGTGCATCTACGTGCATCATGTCCAAAACAGTATGGCAGAAACTTGGTTCCCCCAAACTCATACCCTCCGCCATCACATTACGAGCTTATGACGGATGACCATCCTTTCCTGAAGGGTTCTTCCAAAATGTCCCCGTTGAACTCGAGGGCAAGACTATTCTCATCGACATCGAAGTTATCGATGCCCCTCTCGATTATAATATCCTATTCAGTTGTAGCGACATGTACGCTATGAAGGCAGTGGCATCTTCCATCTTTCGAACAATGATGTTCCCCCACAATGGGAAGATCGTTACCATTGACCAAGTCTCACATTATGAGCCTAAACCATCTGCCAACCTCAATAAAATTCTTCCTCTCATCCACACCAACCAAGACACATATCCACTAGTCGAGATGGCTCCTAGGATTTTTAAAGATCCATCCTTGTTAGGAACGTACCATGGAGCACCACCACTCCTTCATCCTGCTAATCAAGTATGCATCATCTCATCTAACGGAACCCACACAGAGGATGCTCTTCCTCCTCAGGAGGCTTCAGTCATTCCTAACGTCCTAATAGTCACAGAACCACTCCAGCCAAAGCCTCTTGCGCACTCATCGACTTGAACAGTCCACGAATCCACATCCCCTCAGGTACATAGTCCCGTTTGGGAGACAGTTCCCCAACCCCTCACCCAAATCCCCTTCTTTTACCCTCCACCAGGTATAGAAGATTTTCAGGTAGCCGCAATGCTTACACTACCCAATATGGTGTTAGCAATCCCAGTGTGGTATTTACACCCACCTAAGATGGTCCCTCGACCATCCCTTCCCCCAAAAGAAGGCCTCCCCATGACGATTCCCGTCCTTACCCCCACCACCCCCCCACTCACTAACCTCCCGGCTACAGCTGGGGGTAGGAGAAAGAAGANACTACCCCCATACTCCCTAACCCACCTGCTACAGCTGGGGGCAGGAGAAAGAAGAAGGAGCCCACCGCTCCACTTCCTCCATGCATCCCACCACCTTGCGCACTATGTGAGAAAGAGGGTCACCAAACCAACAACTATCCATCACTACCTGAATTACGGAATTTGATTCCCCTCAATCCAACTCCCACAACACCCGCCACTACTGCTAGTCCCCCCACTATCACCCACCCTTCCAATAGTAAAGGGTTGAGGACTAAATACACGCGTGCTATCTGTTCAGAGTATGGCCATTACACCCATCATTTCCCAGCACTGCCATGTTTTCTGTAGACATTAGCCGTTGTACGCCAGTACTTCCAGAACAATCCACATCCTGCTACGTCCTCTCCAACAAATATCACTGACATTCGTTATGTTACCACTTCAGTCAATGAACGTATGTGATGCCCTTGCTCTCTATGTGATTCATTAGCTCATTTTACATACCAGTGTCCTATGATCCTTGAATATCGACAACGTCAATTGGCCCTACTTCACCAACCCGCCGAAGCAATCATTGACATTACCTCGTCACTTGAGGATCTTCATGTCATTTCTCCCGAACCCGAGGCACTCCCAACGCCTCCATGGTTCTTAGATGACACCTTTGAGGATTTACCCCATAACCCCCCGAACTCCCCTATTCATTTCCCTACGGACACTATCCACCCAATCACCTCAGGTACCCCTCAGTACTTCAATATATGGTTTATGTCGAGTGAACCCTCACCCCCTCCCAGCATTACTCCCTCTGCTTCTCCAACAGGGGGCAACCAAACTGTCACCGAGATCACTCCTCATGACCCCTTTTATTCCCACCATTTCCAATGCGACGAGAAAATACTGGAAGAGCTAAACCACCCGGATTCTCCTTGGGACACACTACATCACCGTGCACTCTTTTCTCCACAGGAAGCCCTCATGCCTCCCAACCAAAACCCCATTTACACAGTCGAAACCAAAGATTTTATCCCCTCAGGGCCTATAGATTGGTTCAACAATCCCATTCTAGCCCCTGATGCTTTTGAAGAAGTTAATATGGCCAACATTTCCCCCACCATCAAAATCAACATTTCCATAAAAAATGGCATCGTCGAAGAAATCATCATTGGCGCTACTTGCACTCCTCAGGAAATCGCTACATACAAAGCCCTCTTCTAGGAATATAGGGATATTTTCACCTGGTCATACACAGAAATGCCTGGCCTCGATCCCTCTATCATCGAACATCGCATCGACACCTGGCCTGACATCACACCCGTTCACCAGAAACAACGACTGCTACACCCATCCAAAGCTGCGGCTATCAAAGCTGAAATTGACAAATTATGCGCTGTCGGGGTTATTTATCCCATCACTTATACTTCATGGGTTTCCAACCCTGTACCCATCGACAAAAAATAGGGCACTATCCGTGTTTGCACTGACTTTCACGATCTCAATAACGCATGTCCCAAAGACAACTTTCCAACACCTTTCATCGATCAAATTATCGATGACTGCGTCGGCCATGAGGCTCTCTCCTTTATGGATGGCTTCTCTGGCTATAACCAAATTCAAATCCATCTAGCTGATCAGTGTAAAACCACATTCACTACCCCATGGGGTACCTTTGCATATCGTGTCATGCCTTTCGGCTTAAAAAATGCCGGTGCGACTTTCCAGCGGGCGATGACATATATCTTCCATGATCTGGCTAACATCATCCTCGCCTACTTGGATGACCTCACAACTTGATCCAAGAAACACACCCAGCATCTCAATGATTTATGCATCATCTTTCAACGATGTCGTCAGTACAACATCCACTTGAATCCTCTCAAGTGTGTGTTCTGCGTCAACGCAGGGTGCCTCCTCGGTTTTATTGTTTCCCAAAGCGGTATCACTATGGACCCCCTCAAAGTCCAAGCTATCACCGAAATTCCACCTCCCTGGAATTTATGACAACTTCAGAGTCTACAGGGCTAAACTAAATTTCTTAGACGCTTTGTTCCTGATTACGCCATCCGCATGCACGGTTTCCTCCACTTACTACGTCACGACATCTCTTTTCACTGAGACGACTATGCCCAACAGTCATTTGACAATCTTAAAGCAACACTTTCAAACACACCTTTAATTAGTGTGACTAACTACAATCGCGACTACATCCTCTACGTATCAGCATCAGTTGTATCAGTAGTCGGCGTCCTCATCCAGCTCAGAGATGACAATCGTGAACACATCATTTACTAAGTTAGTAAGAACCTCTCAGGACCACCCTTGAAGTATAAACACGAAGAGAAACTTACTCTTGCAGTTGTCCTTGTAGTCCAGAAACTATGCCATTACATTCTGCTTCGCACCACCAAGGTCGTCACAGATTCCAACCCTATGCAGTACTTGCTTAGCCATCGACAAGTTAACAACAAATTTGCTCGATGGATCGTTATCCTTCAATAGTACGACTTCGGGTTCTCAACACCTAAGAGTAAGAAGGCCCTCGTTCTCGTCGAACTTGTCACAACCCTCCCCTCTGACACCACCAGTTCCCCAGTCAACATCGACTTTCCTGATGAACACCTCTTTTACATCACTTCAGATGATCCTTGGTATGGTGATCTTCTCATCTACCTAAGCACTCAAAAGTTTGGTAACCATCTATCACAAGATGATCGTCAGCGTATTCGTAATCAGGCCCCCAGCTATCTCCTCATCGGAGACATCCTATGCCAGCGGGGTGTCGACACCATTCTTCATCGTTTACTGACTATTGATGAAGCCGACAGAGTCTTAAACAACTGCCACAGCGGTGCATGTGGGGGCCATCTTTCGGGAATATCCACTGCTCAAAAGATTATCCAATCCGGTTACTTTTGGCCTACCTTATTTCATGATTGCATTCATGCCGTGAAACAATGTGAGCAATGTCATCTCTATGCCAACAAAGCCCGAGCTCCCCCCGCTCTTCTCCACCCTGTCATTATAGCCAGCCCTTTTTGCAAATGGGGCATTGACTTTATGACTTGTAATCTCCCTCCAGCAATGGTCACAAATACATTGTTGTCGCCATTGATTACTTCACCAAATGGGTCGAAGCTATGCCCAATTTCAACAACACCGCTGACACTGCAGCACACTTTTTCTTTAACCATGTCATATACCATTTTGGAGTACCACTCCAACTTGTTTCCAACCATGGGAAACACTTCAATAATGAGATCTTTGTCGAACTCTCATCTCGGTTAGACTTCTCTCACGAGTTTGCCTCACCATATTACCCTTAGTCAAATGGACAGGTCGAGGCAGTTAATAAAGTCCTCAATACCATGTTACAGTGCACAGTTAATAAACATAAAACCAATTGGCATCATATGTTATTTTCTGTGCTATGGGCTTATCGAACAGCAGTAAAGACTACTACTGGTTTCACGCCATTCCATTTAGTCCATGGGGTTGAGGAAACTCTTCCCATCGAGTGCGAAATTCCCACCTTACGCACCACAAATGAGCTATTACCTGACACTGCTCCAATGGAGCAGCGCTTGCTGAACTTGGAGTCTCTGGATGAAGATTGTCAATCTTCATTACAAAACAACGAGGCAACTCAAAAACAATCCAAGGCTACCTTTGATCGCCATGTCAACCTTCGCTCATTCCACGAGGGAGACCTCGTCCTAGCTTATGATATCGCTCATGATACCTTTGGCCACAGCAAATTCGAATCACTTTGGCATGGCCCTTACATAATCCAACATTGCCTAACCAAAGGTGCATATATCCTGGCCTCTCCTGAAGGCCTCTCTCTCAAAGAACCCATCAATGGGTTGTATCTCAAGAAATTTTATGCTTAAAACGTAGTCATTCTAGTTTAGGTCATTTCTTTTTCTAACGTTTTTAATCTTTTTCTCCTCCCCTGTCGTCTAAACTATCCTTTTTGCTATTGACAGATGCTTCCTCCACCAGCCTACTACATTGGTTATGCTGACGGCACCAGCCGTTGGACACAAAATCTCGCTTCGGTTGCTTGGGCTCTCTACACCCCCTCACATGAAATGCTCCATTCAGGCGGCATATGTTTTGGGCCAGCAACCAACAACCAAGATGAATATACTGTTGTCATTGGCCTCCTGGTCGACACCCAGCATCATCATATTCGTCACCTTAGAGTCTTCCTCGACTCTCAACTAGTTGTTCTCCAGCTCAACAATGTATACCGTGTACGCGATCCGTGCCTCTTTCACAAATACCTGCAGGTTAGACTGTTATCTCGACATTTTGATTCCATTACATTTACACATATTCCAAGACAATTGATTCAAACAACAGATCAAATAGCTAACATGGTGTTAGATTGGCATATATCACATCAAGCTACACATACATAATCATCTCACAAATCCTGTCATAGCATATATATAGAATAGACATCATCAAAAACATCAGCAAAAACATGTAGACAACATTAGGATCTCAAAATATGTATACTCATATATATATAAAGGCCCATCAGGCCATCCGAATGTTTAGATACAAAAATACATGTGTCCGCATGCCAATGAAGCACCTCGGTACCAAAAAAATGGCTCACTAGCCTACATACAACAAAAATGATATACATCTTGCACCACTCATGGTGCCTCTATCACACCACCTCCTGCTCCTCCCTTAGGAGGAGGTGGTGGCCCACCCCCACCTACCCTAGGTGGTGGTGGACCACCCACAGGACCCTTCTTCCCTGGCGGCAGGCATCCACTCGTCATCGCAGCAAGCACTGCTCCTCGCCGCACTATGGCCCGCCATGGTGGCGGTACCCCTACACACTGCTCCAGGAAACTCTCATCCTGGATGCACGTCCACATGCCCTCAGGCACATCCTACAAACTGTCTCCAAATGATGGCGTATGTTCTCATAATCCACTTCGGCCGCCGCTGGCAGAGCATGTGATGGCCCCGCACCAGGGTCATCGAGCCGGCGCCTCCTCGCTGTGATCTCAGGATCAGTAGGTCAGCCCCCAGCATCCTCCCACCAACGTCTCTCTCCCTATGGTCATCCCTCTCGCTCTCGATGAGTCGGTGCTTTGTGCATCTCTACCTCGTGCTCGCGAGGTGCCACATCTGCACATGCAAAAACAACAACAACAGAGTGTATCAACATCTATATCATATACATATGGACTGATATCTCAAAAGACAACATAAATAAAAAACATACCAACATGCTAAACATACCTCGATGGTCAAAAGCCTCCCCCAAAGGCAACACCATGTCTGGGTCACCTCAGAAGTCCACCCCAGCATAGGGGTACCAAAGTATAACCTGCAGCATCTGCCGCCATATCCCTGCCGCCTCTGCTGAAAAGAAGTGGCCACCTTCGCCACCACCGTGACGAAGCAAAATGGTCGACCACCGCCTCAATCATGGCTCTCTCCCCCTGGGCATCTCCAATAAAACCCTTGGGCGCAACATCGGCACCCTCTCTAAGAACCATGCCACCAGGATCGAACCAAATGCAAACTCTCCTGCACCTGTGGACCAACAACGATCCATCTGCGATACCATCTGTGCATGCAGCGTCAGCCCCCAAGAAAACTGCTCACTGGCCACCACTCTCTCCAGCACCAACAGCTGGCCACCACTAATCCGCTGGGTCGCAAGTGACCCATAGATACGAACAATCATCACTGCCATACAGTGATGAGCCAGGGATTCTATCACACTGATGCTCACCACAGTCCCCGACATGAAGTCCGAACCTGAGTAGTATCGCCGGCCAATCTCAGCCAGCTGAATGGTCCTGGGCAGCACCAGCTCTACTGGTAGGGGCGTTCCCCGAAAGGGTAGCCCAGTCAAAAAATAGATATCCTCCACCACAGTGAAGGGGATCTGCTCTCCTCGTATGAAAGCAGTGTAGCTTCGGACTCCACATATGGATCAAGAACTGCAATAGATACTCCTATGCCCGTACCAATGGGCACTCAAAGAACTTCAACAACCCACAGGTTGCCAAATTCGCACACACACTGGGGCCCTCAATGGCCACAGCGTCTCTCAACTGGACCCAGTCTCTCTCTCTCCACCGCACTGGCATCGTCACTATGATCCACCTGCAAAAAACACAGAGTTCGATATTAGCTTATGCAACCATCAACAACATCAAAAAGACTCATTTTTTTTACCCTTCAACCTTGCCTCCTAGGCACGGTTTTTATTACCCACAGGTGCGCACACATGTGTGCCTATTCACAGCACAGGTGCACATCAGTGCGCGCCTGTTTTCTTCATGGGAACGCCCATGAGCATGCCTGTTCACCATACATATGCGCACAGATGTGCACCTATCAAACCCACAGGCACACTCTGGTGCGCGCCTATTCAACTCACAGGCGCGCCCTTCGAGTGTGCCTTAAATTCTCCCTATCGTGCACCCATGCGCGTATATTCAGCGTACAGGCGCACACGTATGCATGCTTATCACTGAATCACCCACGCATGTGGTGCCCACACCCCCTAAATACCCTTGTACGGCCCTCCGTACACACCCTGCCCAAAAATTGGAAACCTATTTCTATGCAGGATGATCATACCACTAACCTGATACTCGCAAAACGTCGATCGGATGCCTCATCCTCCCCGAATCTCCAAATCTCCTCTGAAAACTGCTCGTCCAGTCACTGTTGCAGCAGGTACAAATGAGGTGGCAATGTGGGCCCTATAGCTATATATAGGCCTTTTTCCAAACTTCCACTGACCATTCCGGGAGCCCAAGGTGTCCTTTTTTCAAACCGTCTTCAACCACAGGATCAACATCCTGCCACCTACATCATAGCTGTCCCTGGGTCACTTTTCATTCTGAGCCCCCGAGGCACCTTTTTTTCATATCATGATCAGGTACGCACACGCATTATCACATTTATCTAATACATGCTCATATATTTGATTCTCTTCAGATATTGTTCACTTTGGGTATTTGTTTCTCATATGTGCAGGTACTTGCTCCTCATCCCTCGACATCACTCCTTCAGGTATATACTCAGCACTGGCATGTAGTCTTTCCCGATGTATCGCACTTTCATTTCTAGTCACGCCCTCTGATATTTACCTTTAGGATCTCCATTCCCGGCTCTGCAGTACCCACACCTCCATTTGCATCATCGGTACTGTTACCCGGTAGCATTCTACCCCACATGAGTTGTCCCATTCATAGCACCCTTTGCCACTTTTTGACACTCATGCCGTTCTTCATTACCCTTTAGTTATGGGAGTCTCGATAGTCTTTCATCATGTTGCGAATCAACCACATACTTCTTCTCCTCATTTTTTCTAGCTTTCCCATATGGACTCCCAGATTATCTCTTTACGGTTCTATTTTTTACCTGCACCTCTGCAGGATCATGAACCCTCCATTTCATCCACAATCAGTTTGCCCATCTGCGAACCTACCTTCATTTCACCTACCTCATACAGAAACTCACCAATGGGGCCCCCACCCTTCATCGGCTTTCCAAGGAAATTATTCCCTCCCTGGGGCATTCATATCACACTGGGGCACCCATTTCTGTATTTGTACAAATGCCTTTATTTTTTAGTCATTTCATTATCCTTTTTGTCATCACCGTTGGTGACCTACTTCCCTCCTTTTGGCCAAACGCAACCCATTTCCCCCTCGGTTGGAGCACTACTCATCATCTACCCTGGTCGGCATCGTTCACATATTCAGAGTACCCCACAGGTCACTTACCTCTACCCTCTGCAGTTGTTCACTTTGTCCCGCCTCTAGCGCAACTTATCCCCGGTCTTGTCGTCCCCCTGACACTCGACTTTGTTACCTGGTTGCAGCCACTTTTTATCTCATACATCCTCCAACCAAGGGAAATCTTGAGTCTTCCCACTTTTTGACTTCGTCCATGTACCTTTGCCACTTCCTCACCTCAGTAGATTCCATGAAGTCCTTTACTTCTGGAAGTCACGTTCCTCTTTTGTCGACATCAACACAATTTTTCCAGAAGGGCGACAGTATCTTGATTCTCATTCTCCAGTTAATGAGAGCTCTTGGACGGCACAGGGTGAAACACCATTTCTCCCTCTTGTCATTGGCCCCCATAACATTCGACGCCAACACTTTCTCATGTTATGGTGGGTCTTACTTTGCGACTATTGCAGTTATTTCTATTATTTGCCGAAGACCTCTGAACTTGGTAGGGCCATCAATGCCCGCATCATCGTCGATACTTATTTCCGCGATCATTGCCTATTATTCAGAGTATGTTCCTTTGCAGAATTGTCTTCTGTCTTTATCATTACCGCCCCTGAGTGCGCTGCAGTTGTCTACACCAACACTTCAGTCATCTTTTCTCAGGGTTACATAACACGAGCATGGGGCATGCCCGCCTCGTTTGTACACAGTTGTATATTTTTACGCACCTTATGGAAGGTCGGGTCCTACCGGTTCCTTTCTCCTCCAAAGGATTTCTCTGAACGATCCCACTATTGCTCTATCTTACAACAATAGTCTCAGTAGAAGAAACATTGATGGATTTCAGCTATACGTATGCTCCTAACCTCATCCATCAGTGGGCATCTGTTATCACTGAAATTTCGTCAGCACATGGTTACAAGAACTCGGCATCGTCAAACAAAAATGAAGTCATTCATGGCCAATGAATTAATCTCACAGCATTCAAAAAAGGGCAAAAACTATACAAAGTAGCAAAAATTGAAGGGCGCCTTGCAGACATTGGGTGTGCACGTGCATGCATGTAACAGGAATGTGAATAGCGCGCACAGGTGCACGATGCACGGTTGATAGCTCAAAAAGCCGCGCACCTGCTAAACGATGCATTTATTGAAATGGTCAGCCTCCCAACCACTTATGGATCAACTCCCAAGCCGATCTGACCCTCAAATCGGAGCTAAATCCGAATGGTGGGTTGGTCAAAGACCTAATAATGCCCTAAATGGCCTCTCTTCGCACTACAAAGTAGTTCAACAAAATCCCAAAGCAATGCTATAAAAAGCCATGAATGCACATCATTTTCTCAAGGAATTTCATGTAATGTTATGTTGCCTATATTGTTTTAAGGACTCAATCCTTGACAAGAGCACTTTGGCACCATTTCATTGAGCAATCCACCTCTCCATTGAGTGGATTTGCAAGGAGTTCTTTCACCACCATTTTCATTTTTCTTGCTGTAAAGAGAGAAAGCTTGTGAGGGTCCAAGAGCCTTCCCTTGGAGGAAGAAGGGACTCATAGTCCCCTTTCTTCTTGGTGCTTTGATTTCATCAATAGATCAGCCTAAAAACATTGGTGATATGGGTCTTTTTGTGTTTTTTTTCTCTATATCCATATGCTTATGATTTTAGTTTGTATTAGTTTAATTCTTGTTTATAGTTTTGTTTTTCTTTCTCTAACTCTTTCCTCTACAGTTGTCGTGCTCAGCAAGACCCAACTGGGCATGTAAGCACCTCTCATTTTCTCACCAAGGTGACGAAAAGGGTGCAACAATGAATAACTCATGAATTGGGATGGTAAAATCACTTTCTTTATTACTTTGAATGAGTCAACTTACAAAAGTTGAGACCGGCCACCGCTCCATGAACTTGATACTGGGCTCCTCTTCGACTGTCTTCCAACTGCTTTACTTTGTATCTCCTTTGGCACAAGGAAGGCTAAAGGGTTGGGACAATAGGAATACATAAATGGGCAGAGTTTCTTTGCTATATTTTTCCTCCTCCAAATGGGATCCCTAGACCTTCTTTTATAGGCTAGAAAGAGCTAGGTATTTGGATGAACCCTCATCCATCCATGCTCGGGAGTTTCAGTTAACTCACCCATAGCTTTTGTGTTCCATCGACAACTTTCCTTTTTTCATGCTTTTGTTGGTCCACGCGGGCTATTTTAGGTCATCCAAAATGTACATGCATTCAGTAATGGAGTAGGGCACGTGGGCCTTTATAAAAGAGGTTTTTTAAAGAGTTGTTCAGCAGTGCTTTGGCAAAGAAGGGATATGAGATGGCTTGATTATAGGTAAGCATGTGTGGTGAAATTTAGGGTTATAACAAATTCCCTCTAATGTGTGAGGTCAGAAGAGCATCTGATGCCCGAAATACATTACCAATCCTTACTGATGTGTCGAATGATTGAGCCCAAGGATCAGGAACTGGAAGGTGCCGTCTGCAAAATAACAATTGTCTCACTAAGGCAGGCATACCCATGCTTGGGATAAAATAGAATCATGGCTACCAATCAAATACACTGTAGATCCATGTATATAAAGAGTATCCACGAACAATACATAGTGGAGCTACATCTCGAAAAAAAAAAGATATACATATAGAGTATCCATCTTCTAGAAGATGATATGGCCTGATGGCTGGAGATGAGATCTTCATATCTTAAGAAACAACTTCAAAATATTCAAAAATCTGGTAGGAGTGTAATATGAGTGTATGACTGCACTACCCAGAGGTCTTCGACAGCTCATTGGTCATGGACTAGATAATCTTGATGATCATACTGAAAGCTTCATTGATTTTGAATAAGGACTTGATTGGAAATTCAAGATGGACGGGTATGAGAACAAGAGACATATTGCAGAGGGGCTGACTCAGGCTTGGTGACAAAATTCCCTTGGACAATAGCATGACAAATGATGAGACTCAGGCAACATGGCATTAATAATAAGTCTACGAAGCAGGAGGCAACACAAACTCTCCATATGTTTTGAAGGATAACCAAACGGTGGAGGACACAACTCTATATAGTGAGAAAAATCTTCCTAAGATCACATTAAATCCCAGGGTTTGATGAACAAATAGACAGATGTGCTTTATCCAAGGGCGACTCATTATGCTGCCAATAAAGAAAATACTTTTTCCCTCCTCTTTTTGGGGTATATTTGATTTTTTTGTCCTTTTCAATAGTTGTGTAAAAAGAATAAAGGGATATTACATTACAAAGGAGGAACGAGTGTTGCAAACATACAAGTTCAACGCACAAGGACAAGACTGATGTTCAAAATAATGATACTCAGGAAAAAATCATCCGAGGGCCAAGGGTGTTAAAATGCATAAGCAAACTGTTACAAGGCTGATATATAAGGTATGAAAATGTGGTTAACAAAACACACAATGGTAACATCCTTCGATGTAAGTTTAATGAGCCTAGAGAAGGTAAGCTCAATGGTTTTTCATGTTTAGAGAGTCAAAAAACATAAAAGGAGACTTTTTTGGGGTACCTTTTTCGAAGGTAGTCTAGTCGGTTCGAAAAAGGGGTAAATTAACACCAACAAGACGTCTATTCAAAACCATTTTAATGAGTGTGATAAAGACAATATCACTTGGCCATTTTTCATTTTTAAGGAGTCTGAAAAAAGCTTAACTATGGACTCCGTCAGGAATGTTCTTCTGGACCAATTTAACGAGTGTGAAAGAATAAGGTCACTCGATGATCTTTTCAATTTTAGGGAGTCTGAAAAGAGCTTAACTATGGACTCCGTGGGGGTTCCTTCTTTGTAAGTTTAGTCCCCCAGGCCCAAAAAAGGGATAAAATTATACCTGAGAGTACTTTTCTAAAGAACTAAAGTTCCATAGAGTATACCTTTGTTCGTACAGTTGATCATTCAGACCGAAAAAGGGGTAAACTATCGTCGGACAGATGTGACTTCAAATTTCAGTTTAACAAGCGTGAAAGGCCACAAGATTGCTCGGCAATATTTTCATATTTAGAGGGTCTGAAAAGGGCAAGACCCATTATTTTTTGGGAGCCCTGAGGGTGAGGGAAAGAGTGAAGAAGAATCATGCAAATGAATCTCAAACTCATATTCAGGAAAAACTGCAAGGACTCCCGAGCCTATAGTGTTGTAGAGACAACATGAATACCATAATGCAACTAGGATCTACCTAGGGCATCCATGTTTCGGTAGGCTCTACCACCAAGTTGTGACACTTCTGAAGCAGATATGATGGTTTCATGTCACAATCTAATGGGATCGATCCTATGGCAAATGAAAAATACAATGAGATACAAAAATCAGGGTAGAAACCTAACCTATATGCTCAAGTTGATTGTCGAAAAAAATTTCATGGACCGTCAAAATTTACTCAAAACTCAAAAAAAAATTGTCCCAATACCCAATCAAATCCCTCCCATATAACTCCTAAATCACTCTAAATGGTTCTTGGTATAAAGAAAATGATAAGGGAGGCCGAAAAAGTGACAAAAAGAGGCCAAAAAGTCTATAAATAGAAGTTGGCAGCTCATTATCACCATTGCAGATTTGGAAATTGACTCTGGAGCCAAAGGACCCCCTTTGATAAAAACGATGATTCTGGGAGATACAATGGATGAAACAAACTTCCATCTGGACCAAGTAAGTACAAACTCCCCTATCTAGCTATTCAATTCTTTATTTTTTCTTTTCATTTCATTTTTTGGGTGGGCATCACAAGGTCGGCCCTAGGTCCACGCGGGCTGTCTCTAGACAGGCCACGTGTACACTCGAGTAGAGTAAAACCTATCCGTGTGTACACGCGACTATCACTTAGACAACATGCATGGACCTCCCTTTATAGACAAAAAAAATAAAAAAAGCACTCACTCACCCTCCTGAACCTTGTTGTTTTGGTAGGATGTATGTCCACTGGAGGGAAAGGGAGCATGAAGAAATTGGTGAGTTTGTTGCAGGAGATGTGAACGCCATGGCCACGTTAATGCAATGTGGTTTGTTAAAGTTCTTCCTATGTCCTTTTATGCAGGCGCAATTGAGGTTACTGAATGCCTTGGTTGACTATTGGCACCCTGATGCAGAGGCTTTTATGCTAGAGGGGCAATCATTGGTGCCCACCACCGAGGATATCTACTTTTTGACTGGCCTCTCAAGAAGAGGGGAACCAGTCAACTTCAGGACATTTCTATCAGGGCCACATAACATAGCAAAACTGATAGCCCTGCATTATGAGGCTGGGACAAACCATTTGAGCTCCCAGGTGCCTATAAGAAAGACCACTAACCTATCGCTACAAGCAATATTATTGTTCATTGGGTGGATTACTGGTTCAACGGCCTTGCATCAGGTGTACCACGCACAGATGAACTGTGTTGTCCAATGCTTGAATGCACAAATTTTTGACTGGAGTACTACACTGCTGGAGTGTATGAAGAGGCAATTGACAGATTGTCGTCAGCTAACATAGAGGAACTTCAGGTTTGGGACTATTTTGTGTTCATTCTTTTTTGAGAGTTCCAAGTTTTAGTCCTCGGGTAGTGGTACAAGGACATCAGGCCTCTTTTCTTGCTGTGTGTAGATGGGCAGTATTAGTGCCGCAACAGGGTGGTGGAAGAACCAATGAGTCCTTTGATGATGAATTTTTTGCATGGATGTCATGGCAAATCCCGATTATAGACTACTACCCCTATGCTGGGATTGATTTTTTGAGAGACCCAGAGATACCAGTACCTCCTGGTGAGGAGCGAGGGGAGATGGGTAAGTCTCCATATTTATAGTTTTTTTATTGTATATGTAATTTTTATGTCATTTTTGTTATATATTATCATTTTTTATATGACATAGTTTTTGACGGATATACATTTGTTGCATGCAGATGTGGGACCAGTGCGACCTACAGATTATGCAAGGAAAAGACATCATCCTCAGCCAGGGGCTGCAGCCGCCGCTATCGGGGGACCAGCAGTAGCAGGAGACCTCCTAGTTGGGGAGGCTGAGAGGGTACTTAGACGAGTTGAGCGGAACTTTACTGCACTCACTCGCACAGTCCCAATGGCAGAGATTGAAGACCTACCTCCATCCATGTAGCCTCATGTAGTGGGGGCACCTCAGATGTGGGTCCGGTTGTTTAGGCATTTAGCCCATGCTATGGACCAGTATAATAGGGCCCATAGGCCCTGAACCTATTTAGACATTTTACATGCCACGAGCACTACTTGTATATTTTTTTTGAGGGCATAATCCCTGTTACTCGTTGTTGGTCCTATTTTTGAGGTGCTTGCGTCCATCTATGTACTCTGGTTACTTTATGATATTATATATGTTTTTTTGGTCTTTTATGTATTATGGATCACGTGTGCAAAAATGTATTTACATGCTTATGTCAATGTTCTTTCATATGTGTGCAAGATGCTAATCTAAAATTTGATTAGCTAAAGTATCTGTAACTTGGTTTAATCTCCTAGGAACATGAAAATATGTAATATAATCAAAGTTTCGTTCTAAGAGATGTACCCTAAGGAATCTTTGGTGTAAAGTTGGATCATGAACCCAATACACTCTGTTTAACTGATACACAACCAATTGAGCATTGAGATAGACCCAGAGATGAGAGATACCCAATGACAATGCGTCATGAAGTAACTCAATAACTGTGCTATACTTGACAACATTATTTGTAGTGTCACCTAAGCATATACCTCTGGAAGATAATAACTGGCCTTGAGGTGTAAAGATTACCCAAGCTGCAGAGGCAAGCCTCAAATTGTGCCGACTAGCACCATCTGCATACCCAACGAACAACTTGGAATCACTTGACATCTACCACAATGACAAAAGATAACATCAATGATATGTCCATAACACTTAAAAGAAACTAAAAAGTAATAGTACAAATACTATACATATGTTACAAAAAGTTATCCACAATGACCTGCCTATGAGTAATACTTCTTGAGGTAGAGACCATTTCTAGGCTTTGCCAAAGCATTTCCTTCGAAATCAACCAGATCATAGGCACCCTTTTTAAATACCTCTTTTATGATGAAAGGCCCGAACCACATGGGTTTGAATTTGCCTGCCCCCAGAGGGTCCTTATCTTGGTCATAGACCAAGACAAGGTCACCTTCAAAGAAAATCCGGGGATGAACGAACCTATCATATTGACACTTGACCTTATGCTTGTGAGCCTCGTTGGCTAGGGCCACATCACGATGCTATTCATTGAGATGCTCAAGGTATACTAACCGTTCTTTGAGTGGACAAGTGTCTGGAAATAATTGTACTACCAATTTTAGAGATGGGATCTGACATTCGATGGGAAAGACTGCCTCCAGCCCATAAATGAGTTGAAAAGGTAAGAAACTGGTTGCAGTCTTAACAGATGTTCGGTAAGCCCATAATGCTGAGTATAACATCAAATGCCAATTTGACTTGGCTAAGTTGATAGTTCGTTGTAGAATAGTCTTAAGAGTTTTGTTTACAGCTTCCACCTGCCCATTGGCCTGGGGGTAGTAGGGTGATGAATGTTCTTGCCGTAACCTAAGATTTGATGTTAATTTGGTCATCATCTGATTCTAAAAGTGACTGCCATGGTCAGTGACAATCTCCATCGAGACATTTAACCTTGCTATGATCTAGTTGAATAAAAAGAGAGCTCCAGTCTCTCCATCATCCTTAAATGTTGGCATAGCTTCAACCCACTTTGTGAAGTATTCGACAGCTATGATGATATAGCGATGCCCCCTTGCTGAAGCAGGGTTGTAAGTAGTGTAATCAATCCCCCACTTGGTGAAGGGTCCAATGATGATGATAGGGAACATGGGAGCAGGATGTGCCATCATCTTCCGAGAGAATATTTGGCACGGATGGCACTTCTTGACTGATTCGATACAATCTTTGATAAGTGTCGGCCAGAAGTAACCTGCTCGTAGAATATTTTGGGTTGTTTCCAACCTAGACAAATGAAATACAAATGCTCTAGTATGGCAGTCATTGAGCATGATAACTGCCTCCTCATGAGTGAGACATCGGCGTAGGATGGAGTCTACACCTCTCCGATACAACGTATCATTGAGTATGAGATAATTCTTAGCCTGATGGCATATACGTCGATGCTCATCATGAGAAGAAGAAGTGGGGCACTTCAAAGTCTAGAGATAGATAAGTATATATCTGTATCAGGGATCCAAAGATGTGATCAAAAACATATCTCTCCGGATAGGCAATTCTTCAGGCACAACATCACCTGACTCAACTAGAAGTTCTGAAATAAGCTCTGCGAAGACCAGTGACTTTTTGGACTTTGCTGAAATGAAATCTAAGTCAAAATCCTCGAGGATGACTATCCATATACTAATTTTTCTGCCTATTACCTGTCGTGTCAACATGTACTGGAATGGATTCATGACAGCAATGATGATGGTCTTGCGAAACAAAACGTAATGACAAAACCATTGAACAGCATGAACTGCTACCAATGCAAGTTTTTCGATATGAGAATAATTGAGTTCTGGTCCTATGATGCCTCAGATCAGGTAATAGATCATGTATTTTGAGAACAAGTCATCTTCCTAAACTAAAACCATGCCAATGGTTGACTCTGCTATAGCCAGATATAATAAGAAATGTTTGTTATAGTTAGGTGGTCAGAGCAGAGGGGTAGTTGTGAGGGAATGTTTT
>JASDQU010013563.1:164956-179733 GCA_032191745.1 Picea mariana | reverse complement strand
ACCCCACCCTTTTCTTGATGAAACTATCGACTCCCATTTTATTTCAATGAGGTTGGTTCACACCCCCAACCTCTCAAAACAACTACATCTAAAATTTTTCTAAATAACTCACTAATTTTTCTTCCATAGGAGGTGCCAAAAGAATTTTTTTAGTCTAGGTAGGATTTCAGGGATAGGCATCCAAATAACTCCCTGTTATCTAGTTCTCACATTGTCAAAACCATAGAAGTTATCAAATAGGGAACTGAAAATCCTCCAAGTCAAGTGTTCCTAACACCATAAGGCAGGGAGATACCCATGAAGGGTTGAAGGCTGAGGTCCAGTTGTTCTATTCGTCCCCCCTTGAGGCATCCACCTCTTGGACGGGATCCAGCTCGTGACCCATTTCTTAGGTCAAAAATCTAAATGTCGCACTTTGACCGAGGTACCTAGTCACCAAACTTTAGGACATCTACCCAGGTGGAAATTGTGGGCTGTAATTGCAACTTGATTGGATTTTGTGTGGCTATTGGGAAATATCGCTATCTCTTTTGGGATATGCCCCCTTTACCCCTCATTATAACCAATTATTTCATCCTTCACTAGTTTCTCTTTCAGTGACTTCAGACCCCACTGTTGAGTACTATTGGAAGGTCCAGTGCTATTTGAGAGGAAGGAAGTTACATCTTCTAGGACACGAGCATTTGTTTTCTTTTGATTCTCCACGTGGACAAAACCCACTTATCCACATATATGCTTCTTTTTCAAAAAATTTTACTTATGATGCACTTCTAACTACATTTTTATTTGGATATATATATTATGTAAAGTTCAAATTTTGCAACAAAAGGCTCTTGTTTCTTTATTACTCTCACCATCATTTGCACACATTCACTCATCTAGTTGGACATCATAGGGGACCCATAGAATCCCCATCATTCTTGATGCTTGCTAGACCTCCCTCCTATATTAGGGGGAGTGTTTGGTCTTGCTCACTCATCGACACCACCTTCACACACTCATGTGAGTGCTAATGTTTTGGGATCAGCTTTGCTTGGTTCCACATTCCTTGGGTCCACTTCCCAAGGTCCTCCGTCCACTCGCTCTCCTTTACATGGAAGCGGGGGACCAACTTCCTCTCAAAGGGGAAGTACCAACCCACCTAGCCCCCCTCACGAGTCAGGTTCACAACACACTCACACCATGGCTGGAGCTATCCCTCCTCCCCCACTACAGATGCCATATTTGGCCTCTCTCAACATATCGGATCTAAGCAAACTCACCAATGATCCTATATTGCATGACCCCACATGGCCTACAATTCCCACTAAACTACCTTTAGACATAACTAAGTTTGAAGGGAAGGTAGGCAATGACCCTGCCAACCATGTCATGACCTTTCACCTATAGTTCTCTTCCAATAGCATTATGGATGATTCCATCAGATTGCAATTATTTCAATGCACACTTATTGGCCCATTAGCCAAATGGTATGTAGATGAAAAATCAGGGTCCCATGTGACTTTTGAATCCTTGGCCAAAGCATTTTTTACCTTCTTCCAATTGCCAATCTGCCATGACAATGGTCTCGAACTACTCTCTAATTTCAAACAAACCTCAACGACACATATCGCTGATCAAATTCACGAGTGGCGTAGGCGACGTAGTTTGTGAAAAGAAGAAGCCACCAAACAACAGTGTCTTGACTGGTTTCTTAGATCACGTGTCTCTCTCCTCGGTAAGGATGTAGCTTCCACCTTCCCTCAATATGAAGAGGAAGCCATCAGTAAGGCTCAACAGTATGACCTCATCTATGCACAATCAGGGTACTTATACACTGTACTTCCTAATCTCCCAAAACCTTTGCCATTTGGCCAAGACAAACCTGGGATGTCTCACTCAACAGAAAAACTGATTAGTAACACCACTCACCATGGTCTACAACCCCAACAACCACCCATGTATGGAACACCTCAATACCCGCTGGCATACGGGGGCACTTCTTATTACCCCCCACCCCCTTATCAACAACCATACCCTGTTGTTATACCTCCACCCATCAATGGGCCACCATCAACACCCCCCATACACCCACCTATTCAAACAAGTTCTGGTACCCTCTCTACCTCAGCTTATAGTACTAGCGAAAGCACCACACCTTCCTATGTACCTTACGGATCGTTACCACCATAGAATCCATACTTTCCATTTCCTAGTCCCCCCCAACCCATGGCTCCCCCACATTCTCATGCTGGGGTGAATTTTGTTCAACCCTCTCCCATTCAGCAATATCAAAATTTTGAACAACTCAATACAGTAAATCTGACCCATCCGTCAAACAATGCCAAAAAGAAACGATGAAACAGGAACAACAACAACCTAGGTCAAGGCGAGAATCAACCCCAGCAGAACCAACCTACTAGGGGCAACCAGAACCAAGGGAATCAGAACCCCTTGGGGGAAATAATAATAGGCGTCAAGGGAGAAATAACAATACTATTAAAACCAACTTCCCTTGTGCCTTTTGCGGTGAGTTCGGTCATTACACTTATCATTGCCCCCAAATCGCTGATTTGAAATGGTTGAAAGACTCAAGCAGTCTACCCCATCCTCCAGCAACGCCTGCCACTCAGCAGGCACCACAACAATACATGCAACAACCCCCCCTGCCGTGCTGCAGAACCCTATTCCACACCAAGGTGTGATAAACACCCAACAGGATGCACAACATCCCCCACCTCAAGTAGGACAGTACCTTAATCCCAACAATCCAGCAGATCACACAATCCTCCTCACTAGTGAGGAAGAAATCCTTTTGTAGACATGTAATCACTAGTATCATGCACCCGCTGATTCTCCTCCCATCTCTCCAGAGACAAACCCTGCACCAATGGGACCCCCATTGGTGATCCCTCACCCTAACACAGAGCCACCTCTTTGCATCCCTCACATCCCATTACGTAGGAATGTCTACAACCCACAGGCTAGGGTAGCACACAATTACAGTTTGGTTGATGACTTAGCACAATCCCCAGCTACCATGTCAATCTTAGAAGTTCTCCAGACTTTTCGTACTCAGCGGAAATCATTACTTTCCACCTTGGGGGCAGTCAACCCCATAGATACTTGACTCATTACCTTTGATCTCAACAGTGGAGAACCTCGCCTTCCCGCCTTGATCGCTTTTCAAATCCTATTAAAAATATGGAACATCATAGTTCATCGATGTATCATCGATGAAGGCACATCTACATGAATCATGTCCAAATATGTATGGCAGAATATTGATTCCCCTGAACTCATACCCTCTGCCATTACCTTACGAGCTTACGACAGATGACCATCATCTTCTGAAGGTCTCTTCCAAAATGTCCCCGTACAACTTGAGGGCAAGACTATTCTCATCAACATTGAAGTTATCGATGCCCCACTTGATTATAATATCTTGTTCGGTCGTAGCTACATGCATGCTATGAAGGCAGTTGCCTCTTCCATCTTTCGGAAAATGATGTTCCCCCACAATGGGAAAATCGTTACCATTGACCAAGTCTCACATTACGAGCCTAACCCATCTACCAACATCGATAACATTCTTCCCCTTATCCATGCAAGTCATGATGCATACCCACTCATCGAGATGGGTCCTGGAATTTTCAAGGATCCATCATTGTTAGGAACTTACCATGAAGCACCACAGCTCCTTCATCCTTCCAATCAAGTATGCATCATATCATCTAACAGAACTAACACAGAGGATACCCTTCCTCCTAGGGAGGATTCTATCATCTATGACGTCCCACTAGTCACAGAAATTCCCCCTCACAAGCCTCCTGCAAACTCATTGACCTCACCAGTCCATGATTCCACCTCTCCCCAAAGACATATCCCAGTTTGGGAGACAGTTCCCCAAGCCATCACTCAAATCCCCTTCCTTTACCCTCCACTGCGCATCAAAGCTTTCCAGGTAGCCGCAACGCTTACCCTCCCTAATATGGTGTTATCAATCCCAGTTTGGTATTTACATCCACCCGAGATGGTCGCTCAACCATCTCTTCCCCCCAAACGGAAGGAATCCCAATGACAATTCCCATACTTACTCCCACCATACCCTATACACCCCCACTCACTCCCCCCCTTACCACAGTTGGGCGTAGGAGAAAGAAAAAGGAGCCCACAACTCCACTTCCTCCACACATCCAACCCCCTTGCACTCTATGTGATAAATATAGACACCAAACCAACAACTGCCCACCCCTACCAGAGTTAGGAAATTTGATTCCACTCAATCAAACTCCCGTAACACTCACCAGTACTATCGCTACCACCCCCCATTCATGTAGTAAAGGGTTTTGAACCAAATTCGCTTGTGCTATATGTTCAGAATATGGCCATTATACCCACCATTGCCCAGCATTACCATGCTTTCGGCAGACATTAGCTGCAATACGCTAAAGCTTCCAGAGAAACCCCAGTCTCGCTACGTCATCCTTACCAAACATCACTGACATCTGTTATGTCACCACTTCATTCAATGAACGTATGAGATTCCCTTGCTCTCTATGTGAATCATTAGATCATTTTACATACCAGTGTCCTATGATCATTGAATACAGGCAACGCCAATTGACTTTGCTTCACAGACCCACAGAGTTGATAGTTGACCTTACCTCATCACTAGAGGTTCTTTATGTCATTTCTCCCGAACCCGAGGCCCTTCCAACGCCTCCATGGTTCTTAGATGACTTATCTGAGGATTCACCCCCCAATCCCCCCAACTCTCCCGCTCATTTCCCTATGGAAATTTTACACCCAACTACCATGGGTACTCCTTAGTACTTCGATATTTGATTTATGTCAAGTGAACCATCACCATCTCCTTACATCGTTCCCCCTGCTTCTTCATCACCAGAGGGCAGCCACATGACAACAGTCACCGATATTACTCTTCATGACCCCTTGTATTCCCATCACTTCCACTGTGATGAGGAAATACTTGAAGAGTTAAACACCCTTGACTACCCATGGGATGTGCTACACCACCGTGCACTCTTCTTTCCACAGGAAGCCTCCATGCCTCCTAACCAACACCCCATCTACGTGGTCGAAACCAAGGATTTTATCCCATCAGGGCCTATCGACTGGTTCAAAAACCCCATTCCTGCCCCTGATGCTTTTGAAGAAGGAAACATGGCCAACATTTCCCTGACCATTAAAATCAACATTTCCATAAAAAATGGCATCATTGAGGAAATCACCATTGGAGCTGCTTGCACTCCTCAAGAAATCACCTCCTATAAAGCCCTCTTCCAGGAATATCGTGATATTGTTTCCTAGTCATACATGGAAATTCTTGGCCTCAATCCCTCTATCATTGAACATCGCATCGATGCCTGGCATGACATTACACCAATTCGTCAAAAACAATGACCACTACACCCATCCAAAGCAGCAACCATCAAAGGCAAAATTGAAAAATTGCGCACTGTCGGGTTCATTTACCCCATTGCCTATACATCATGGGGTTCAAACCCTATACCCGTTAACAAAAAACAGGGCACTATCCACGTCTGCATGGACTTTGATTATCTTAATCACGTGTGTCCCAAAGACAACTTTCCAACGCCTTTCATCGATCAAATTATCGATGATTGCACAGGTCACGAGGCTCTATCCTTCATGGACAGTTTCTCTGATTATAATCAAATTCAAATTCACCCAGTTGATCAGTACAAAACTGCATTCACTACCCCTTGGGGTACTTTTGCATATCATTTCATGCCTTTTGGCTTAAAGAATGCTGGCGTAACTTTCCAATGGGCTATGACATACATTTTTCATGATTTGGCTCATATCATCGTCGCATACTTGGAAGATCTCACAGCTCGATCCAAGAAACGCACCCAACATCTTGATGATTTGTGAATCATCTTCCAACGGTGTCGTCAGTACAACATCTACTTGAACCCCCTCAAGTGTGTTTTCTGTGTCACCGCAGGGTGCCTCCTCAGCTTCATCATTTCCCAAAGAAGTATTACCGTGGACCCCCTCAAAGTCCAAGCTATCACCAAAATTCTACCTCCCTGGAATTTACAGAAACTCTAGAGCCTCCAAGGCAAAGATAAATTTCTACGGTGATTTGTCCCAGACTACGCCATTTGCGCACACAGTTTTCTTTGCCTACTACATCAAGACATCCCATTTCACTGGGATGAACATTCCCAATAGTCATTTGACGATCTTAAACTAGCACTCTCCAACACCCCTTTAATCAGTGCACCTGACTACAATCACGACTATATCCTCTATGTATCAACATCAGCTGTTTCAGTAGCAGGAGTTCTCATTCAGCTAGGTGATGAAAATCGTGAGCATGTCATTTATTACATTAGTAAAAACCTCTCAGGGTCACCCTTGAAGTATAAACATTAAGAGAAACTATCTCTTGTAGTCATCCTCACAGTCCAAAAACTATGCCACTACATTTTGCTTCGCATAACTAAGGTTGTCACATATTCCAACCCTATGCAATACTTACTAAGTTTTCAAAAAATTAACACCAAATTTGCTCAATGGATCGCTATCCTTCAGGAGTACGATCTTGAATTCTCAACACCCAAGAGCAAGAAATCCCTCGTTCTCACCGAACTTGTCATGGCCCTCCCCTCTAACACCACCAGTGCCCCCATCAATACCGACTTTCCCAACGAGCACCTCATTTACATCACTTCGTATGATCCTTGATACGGTGACCTCCTCGTCTACCTCCGAACTCTAAAGTTTGGTAACCACCTTTCATGAGATGATCATCATCGTCTTTGTCATCAGGCCCCCCACTACCTCCTCATCGAAGACATCCTATACCGACGAGGAGTCGACACCATTCTTCGTCGATGCCTGACCATTGACGAGGCTGATAGAGTCTTAAACAACTGCTACAACGGTGCATGTGGGGGCCATCTTTCGAAAATATCCACTGCTCAGAAGATTATTCTAGTAGGTTACTTTTGGCCTATCTTGTTTCACGATTGCATTCATGCCATGAAATGATGTGAGCAGTGTCTACTTTACACCAACAAAGCCCAAGCACCACCTTCTCTTCTTCATCCAATCATCACTGCTGTCCCTTTTTGTAAATGGGGCATCGACTTCATGACTTGTAATCCCCCCTCTAGAAATGGTCATAAATACATTGTTTTTGCAATCGATTACTTCACCAAATGGGCAGAAGCTATGCCCACCTTCAACAACACCACTAACACTATAGCACGTTTTTTCTTTAACCACGTCATATCTCGCTTTGGAGTACCACTCCAACTTGTTTCCGATCACGGGAAACACTTCGAGAATGAGATTTTTGTCGAACTCTCACAAGTTTGCCTCACCATATTACCCTCAGTTTAATGGACAGGTCAAAGCAGTTAACAAGGTCCTCAAGACCATGTTATAGTGCACGGTTAATAAACATAAGATGAATTGGAATCATATGTTATTTTCTACACTATGGGCTTACTGTACGACTGTGAAAATAGCTACTGGTTTCACACCATTTCATCTATTCCATGGGGTTGAGGCCACTCTTCCCATCGAGTGCAAAATTCCCACCCTATGCACCGCAATTGAGCTATTACCCGACACTGCTCCAATGGAGCAGCACTTGCTGAACTTAGAGTCTCTAGATGAATATCATCGATCTTCATTATAGAACAATAAGGCAGCTTAAAAACGATCAAAAGCTACCTTTGATCAACATGTCAACCTTCGCTCATTTTGCGAAGGAGGCCTCATCCTGGCTTAAGATATCACTCATGATACCTTTGGCCATGGAAAATTCGAGTCACTATGGCATTGCTCATACATTATCCAACATTGCCTCACCAAAGGTGCATACATCCTGGCCTCTCCTAAGGGCCTCTCTCTCAAAGAACCCGTCAATGGGTTGTATTTAAAGAAATTTTATGCTTAAACATAGTCATTCTACTTTAGGTTATTTCTTTTATAGTGTTTTTAACCTTTCTTCCATCCCTCACGTCTAAAATGTCATTTGTGCTATTGACAGATGCTTCCTCCACCAGCCTACCACATCGGTTACACCGATGACGCTAGCCGTTGGACACAAAATATCACTTTGATTGCTTGGGCTCTCTACACCCCTTCACATGAAATGCTCCATTCAAGTGGCATATGTTTGGGTTTAGCGACCAACAACCAAGTCGAATACATTTCCATCATTGGCCTCCTGGTCGATGCCCAGCATCATCGCATTTGTCACCTTAGCATCTTCCTCGACTCTTAACTAGTCGTTCTCTAGCTCAACAATGTGTACCACATACGCAATCCTTGCCTCTTTCACAAATACTTGCAGGTTAGACTGTTATCTTGACATTTTGATTCCATTACATTTACACATGTTCCAAGACAATTGAATCAAATTACAGATAACCTAACTAATATTGTGTTAGATTGGCATATATCACATCAAGCTACCTCTACACATACATAAACATGTCAACAACCTGTCACAACATATATCAATTAGACATCATCAATACATTAACAAAACACATGTAAACACCACATAGATCTCAAAATTTATACTCATGTATATATCGAACGGTATACAGTGCCATCCAAAATGTTTACATACAAAAATACAAGTATCCGTAGGCAGTGATGCACCTCGGTACAAAATGGGCTCACCAGTCTATATACAAAAATACATCAATACATAGAGCACCACTCAAGGTTCCTCTAGAGAACCACTGCCTGCCCCTCCCTCAGGCAGTGGTTTCCCACCCCCTACTGGTCCCTCCTGCCCCAGAGGTAGTCGTCCAGTCATCACAGCACCAGCTATTGTTGCCCGTCATACCACGGCCCACCATGGTGATGGAATCCCCACACACTACTCCAGGATGCCCTCATCCTAGATGCACAACCACATGCCCTCAAGAACAACCTGTAGCACTGCCTCCAGGGGACTGCGTATGTCCTCAAAATCTACTCCACCATCTGTCAGAGGAGCATGTGATGGCCCAACACCTAGGTCATCAAATCGGTGTCTCCTCACTGCTCTCTCTGGATTAGCTGGTCATGTCATGGCATCCTCACACCGACGTCTCTCTCCAACATGTAGCCCTCCCTGTGGTGGTCTCTCTGGCTCTTGATGAGCCGGTGCTCCCCGTAACTCCACCTCGTGTCTGCGAGGTGCCACATCTGCACATACAAACAAGCAACAAATAGTATCAACATCTATATCATATACATATGTCATGCTATCTCAAAAAAAAAACATATATATCAACATCATCAACATACCTCAATGGTCAAACACCTCCCTTGGAGGTAGCACCATGTTCGGATCCTCCCAGAAGTCAACCCTGGCATAGGGGTACTGCAATATCACCTATGGCATCTGCCGCCACACCTGCGCCACCTCAATAGTAAATAAGTGGACACCCTCGCCACCACCATGGTAAAGAAAAATAGTCGACCACCACTTTAGTCATGGCTCTCATGCCCCAGGCGCACCCAATAAAATCCTCGGGCGCAACATAGGCACCCTCTCCAGAAACTAGGCCACTAGGATGAACCCGAAGGAAAACTCTCCAGTATCCATAGACCAACAGTGGTCCAACTACCCTACCATCCTGGCATGTAGTGTAAGACCCTAGGTGAAGTGCTCACTGGCCAACACTCTCTCCATCAAAATCCACTGGCCACCACTGATCTGTTGCATCGCTAGAGACCCATAAAATCTCACAATCATCGTTGCTATGCAGCGATGCGTTAGGGAATCCATTGCCCCAATGCTCATCATAGTGTCGGACATAAAGTTCAGGCTCAAACAGTATCTCCAGCCAACTATTGCTAGCAGCACATTCCTCAGTAACACCGGCTCTGTCAGTAGGGGTGTTCCCCGAAACGGGAGCCCAGTCAAAAAATACACATCATCCACCGTAGTGAAGGGAATCTGCTCTCCCTGCACTATGAAATAATGCAGGTTCAAACTCCACATCCGAATAAGGAACTACAGGAGATACTCCTGCACGCATATCAATGGGCACTCAAAGAACTTCAGTAGCCCACAGGCTACCAAAGTCGCACGTACGCCTAGCTCCTCAATAGCCATGGTGTCTCGCAGCTGGGAGCAATCCTGCTCTCACCAACCAACCAACATCGTGCACAATGCTCACCTGCAACCACATAAAACAGTCCTAAGTCAGCCACATGGACCATCAACAACATCAAAAAGATAAGTTTTACACCCATCAACCTTGCCTCCAAGGCTCAGCTGTTTAACCCACAGGTGCACACACGTGCGCACCTGTTCACTCCACAAGCGGGCACGTATACGCACCTATTCACTACACAGGTGTGCTCTCAGGCACGCCTGTCCATCCTTCAGGCGTGCATGCGTGCACGCCTACTCAACTTACAGGCATGCTTTAGAGCACGCCTATCCAATATGCACCAATGCCCCCATGTGCGCCTATCCAGTGGGAAGGCGCGCACGTGTGTGTTCCTACTTCTAGATCGCCCATGCACGTGGGGCCCACACTCATCAAACCCTCTATACGACCCTTTGTAAAACCCCTACCCAAAAAATGAAACCCTAATTCTATGCCTCATCCTCCTAGAATCTCCAAATCTCCTCTGAATACTTCTCGTCTAGACACTATAGCAGCAAGTACAAATGAGGTGGCAATGTGGGCCTTACAACTATATATAGGCCTTTTCGCCAAACTTCCACTCACCATTTCGGGAGCTCCGGGTCTTCATTTCTTGATCCGTCTTCATTCATGGGATCAACATCCCATCATCTACATTATGACAGTCCCTGGGCCTCTTTTCATCCTGAACCCCTGGAACACCATTTTTCATACCCTGACTAGGTACGCATACGCATATTCAAAATTATCAAACACATGCTCATATATTTGATTCTCTTCAGATATTGTTCACGTTGGGTATTTGGTTTTCATGTGTGCATTTATTTGGTCATCATACATCAACACAACCCCTTCAGGTATATACTCAGCACTGGCATGTAGTTATTCCCTCTGAATCTCACTTACATTTCCAGTCACACCCTCTAACATTTACCTCTAGGATCCCCATTTCTGGCTCTGCAGTACCAACACCTCCATTTTCACCTTCGGTACTATCACCCGGTAGCACTCTTACCCACATGAGTTGTCCCATTCATAGCACCATTTTGCACTTTTGACACTCATGTTGTTTTTTAAAGACCCTTTAGGGATGGGAGTCCCAATAGTCTTACATCATGTCATGAATCAACCACATACTCCTTCTCCTCATTTTTCTAGCTTTCCCAATGGACTCCCAGATTATCTCTTCACGGTTCTATTTTTGGACTGCACCTCCATAGTCTCATGAACCCTCCATTTCATCCACAATCAGTTTGCCCATCTGCAAATTTCCCTTCATTTCACTTACCTCACACAGAAACCCACCCATGGGGCCCCCACCCTCCACCAGTTCTCTGAGCAAATTGTACCTTACCCGGGCCAACCATATCACATTGGGGCACCCGTTTCTATATTTGTACACTTATTCCAAAATTATTATTTATTTATTGTACAAACGCCTTTGTTTCCAGCAGTTACATTACCTTTTCGTCGTCACCTTTGGCAACCTTCTTCCCTTTTTTGGAAAAACGCAACCCATGTCACCCTTGGTTGGGACACTACTTATCATTTACCCTTGATGACATCGTCCATATCTTCAGAGTACCCCACAAGCCACTTATCTCTGCCTCTGAGTTTATTCACTTTGTCCTTCCTTTGGCACAACTTATCCCCTGTCTTGCTGTCCCCCTAACACTCAACCTCGTTGAACGATTGCAGCCACTTTTATTTCACATATACTCCAACCAAGGGCAATCTTGAGTCTTCCTACATCTTGACTTCGTCCATATACCTCCTCCACTTCCTAACCTCACCTAGTAGATTTCACAAAGCCATTTGCTTCTGGGAGTCACGTCCCCCTTTTTGTCGACATCAACATAGTTTTCGAGAAGGGCGATAGTATCTTGATTCTCATTACCCATCCAATGAGAGATCTCAGATGGCACAGGGAGAACCACAATTTCTCCCTGCTGTCATTGACCCCCATAACATTCGACGTCAATACTTTCTCATGTTACGGTGGGTCTTACTTTGCGACTATTGCAGTTAGTTCTTTTACTTGCCGAAGACCTCTGAACTTGGTTGGGCTATCAATGCCTACAGAATCCGTGATACTTCTTACAGCTATCACTGCCTACTATTCAGAGTATGTTCATCTGTAGAATTTTCTTTTGCCTTTATCATGACTTCCCTCGAGGGCACTGCATTTGTCTACACCAACACTTCATTCCTCTTTTTGAGTTACATGACATGAGCATAGGGCATGCCCGCCTCGTTTGTACATAGTTTATTTTTTACACACCTCATGGAAGGTTGCATTCTATCAGTTCATTTTTCCCTCCAACGGATCGCTCTAGACGATCCCACTATTAATTTCTCTTACAACAACACTCTCAGTCGAAGAAACATTGATGGATTTCAGCTATATGTATTATCCTAACCTCATCCATCAGGGGGCATCTGTTATCACTGAAATTTCGTCTGCAAATGTTTACAAGAATTCAACATCATCAAATAGTTATGAGGACATCCATGGACCTGAATTAACACAAAAGCATTCACAAAGGGTCAAAAACTATACAAAATAGTGAAAAATTGAAAGGTGCTATGAAGACACTGGGCGCACGTGCACATGCACGAAACAAAAACACAAGATTCATGCACATGCGCATGATGCGGGACTGTTGTTGCAAAAATCCGTGCACCTGAGAAACGACACATTTATGAGAGTGGTTGGCCTCCCACCCACTTCTGGTTCAGCTTCCAAGTTTATTTGACACTCAAATCTGGACTGGATTCGACTGGATGGCTGGTCAAAGACCTAGAAATGCCCTAATTAGCCTCTTTACACACTGCAAACTAGTTGAACAATAGCTCAAAGGAATGCTATAAAAAGGCCATGGATACACTTCATTTTTCAAGGAATTCCATAGCAAAGTTATGCTTCCATTAGTCTCTTGAGGACTCTTCTATCCTTGCCAAGAGTATACTTGCATCATTACTTTGGGCAATCCATCTCACCCCTTGAGTGGATTAGCGAAGAATTCTTTCACCATTTTCATTTTCTTTTTCAAAGTTGTAAGAGCTTTTAATGGCTTCCATCTTCTCAGGATCCACTGCTATCCCATCCTTTGAAATGATATGTCCAAAATAGTGAATTTTTTCTGATAAAATGAGCACTTGTTCAATTTGGCATACAATTGATTCTCCCTTAATACTTGCAACACCATCCTCAAATGATTTGCATGCTCTTCTTCTAACTTAAAATATACAAGAATGTCATCCAAAAATACAATGACAAACTTGTCTAAATATTCTCGAAAAACACCATTCATTAAGCACATGAAGACAGCTGGTGCATTTGACAACCCAAATGGCACCACTATGAACTCATAATGACCATACCTTTTCTTGAAGATGGTCTTGCTGATATCTTCTTCTTTAATCCTTACCTGATGGTTTCTTGACCTGAGATCTATCTTTGAAAAGATCTTTGCATCCTTCAATCGATCAAAGAGATAATCAATCCTTGGCAGAGGATACTTGTTCTTCATAGTCACTTTATTCAACTGTTTGAAATCAATGCACAATATTAATGTTCCATCTTTCTTCTTCACAAACAAGACTAGGGCACACCAAGGTGACACACTTGGGCGTATATACCCCTTCTTCAGAAGCTCTTCAAGTTTCATTTGCAACTGCTTCAGCTCTAGTGTACTCATTCTATAAGGAGTATTTGACACTAGAGTTACTCCAGGCATTAGATTTATAGAGAAATCAATGTCCCTCCTTGGGGATAGTCCTGGTACCTCCTTGAACACATCCTCAAAATCTTCTAGGACTACATAATCTTCCAAATTTGGCACCTTATCTTTAGGTGTCTCCTCCATATGAGCTGCAAATATTTGACACCCTTTTTTGTAACATTTCTTCAGTTGCAATGTTTAAATCTCTCTGATGGTTACTACCCTGGGAATTCCCTACACTTTCCTTAGTTTCCCTTCCTCATCCAAGCAAGTAAATACTTTGTTATGACAGTATAGGAGAGCATGATGTTGGTCCAACCAATTCATCCCAATCAAACATTCATAGGAACCTAAATGAAAGATGTTCAAATATGCCTGGGTGTTTATTCCATTCATGTCCATAAGACGTGACTTAACCATCTCATTAACGTTTCTTTTGGTTCTTGTATCCAGCTACACCAACCAAGATTTCCCATGCTTTCTTCTTGGAAAATACAAATTTTCCACCATCTTAAGATCTATATTGTTATCACCCTATAAGTTATAGGATCAACTGGTGACTGGGATATTATCTGTCTCTAGTGTTTTTGTTGACAAATAATTTTTCATTCTGCAAATAATTTGAAAAAGAAAAGAAAAAGAAAAAGAAAAGAAAAGAAAAAGAAAAAGAAAGAAAAGAAAAGAAAAGAGGGCATAAAAGAATTTCAATAAAAGCCCCATGCAATAATAGTAACTTGGTCCATACCTTTCAAGCATGGCCAAGTTCTTTTTAAATTGATGTTGATAGGATTAGTGAATGATTTTGGCTAAACAGTTTAATCTTAGCCAAAGTATCTAGGTTAGATTAGTGAATAAATCTGGCCAGACTGTCTAATCTTGGTCAGATAGCCCCAGGGTAGAGTAAATT
>JASDQU010013563.1:153674-164162 GCA_032191745.1 Picea mariana | reverse complement strand
GTCCCCTTGCTTCTCGGTGTTTTCTTTCACTAATATCAGCCTTATCATTGGTGACATGGGTCTCATTGTTCTTTTTGTCTCTATGTCCCTATGCTTATAAATTTAGTTGTTATTTCATTTCTTAGTTTAATTCTTAGTTGTTGTTTTATATTTCTTTTTCTAACTCTTTTCCTTGTAGTTGTCCTGCTCAGCAAACCCAACTGAGCTTGCAAGCACCTCTATTTTGATCACTAAGGTGACGAAAGAGGCGCAACAGATTGGCGACTCCACTGGGGAAAGGTATCAATTTCCTACCCCATTTGGGTTTTTCTTGCTCTTCTTTAGTTTGTTTAACTTGCAGGTGCACTAACCGGCCTAGGCTGACCTGCCAATCAACCAATTCCAAGTTGAATTGAGAGAAATCCATCTGGATTTTTCATTATCAGTCGTGTGTCACATATGCGCGGGTTTTTAGGCCCACTGATGCGCATCGTGCACACATGTGCTTAAGTCACAACTCTTTCATGTGCACGTGCTCTTATTAACTTTTCTTTGTTCGTGCACATGCGCTCTGTACGCCTCTGTCTCCACTGAGACCCGCGCACCTGTGCAAAAATTCAGATTGTAAGGTTGTTGAGATGTGGGGAAGGCCATATGCCTTCTTAAAAATGATTTCAAGCATGTTTTAAAGCTGCACCACACTTAGTCCTCTCATCATATAAAGGGGTTAGTCAAAAACACATAGGCACTTAGGAGGTTAAAATCAATTTCCTCTTTTTGCTTTCATTTTTCACCACGTGGATGGCTTGTTTTGACTCACAATATAAGTTGGAAATATTTTTTTCACATTTAACTTACATTGGGACTAGAAGTTGAATAAAAATCGCTTAGTATGCTCTTCTCTCGCGCCTCCAAGCGGTCTTGAGAATCAGAAAAAGATTGTGAAATGATTTCATCTCCCTTAAGAACATTAAAACCTTTAGGAGAGGACAACAATCCTTCTTGGGACTCCTCTTAGTTTACTTTTTTCAAACACATATTAAATATCGTAACGGGCCCATACATGCCCACATGCTACAAAGATATGATAGTGTTGAAATTTCCTTTCTTAGATCAAATCACTAGGGAAGTTTAAAGGTTTTGTAACAGGCCCATACATGCCCACATGATCAATCTAGGATAGTTTCAAAGCTTTTCTTAGATTACATCACAATAGGGAGTTAAAGGGATAGTAATGGACCCATATGTCCACATGCTAGCTTCCTAGGGACTTTTGAATTATGCAAGGTTGTACCAAAGGCACTTAGTTAATTAGGTAATCAATAAACTTGTAAGGACCAAGAGAAGTCCACATGCAGCGAGGTGACATCTAATTCACTAAAAAATTGGCACACTTTCACTCACACACAAAAGTCACTTATCACTCACATAGCTTCTTCTTGAAATGTGGAGGTCAAAGTAAGTTTCCTCTAAAGGGATTCCAAAAACACCCCACCCTTTTCTTGACGAAACTATCCACTCCCATTTTAAATCAACGAGGTTGGTTCACACCCCCAACCTCCCAAAACAACTACATCTAAAATCTTTCTAAAAACTCACTAAGTTTTCCTCCATAGGAGGTGCCAAAATAAATGTTTTAGTCTAGGTAGGATTTCGGGGATAGGCATTCAAAAAAATCCCTCTTATCTGGTTCTCACATTGTCAAAATCATAGAAGTTGTCAAATAGGGAACTGAAAATTCTCCAAGTCAAGTGTTCCCAACACCATAAGGCAGGGAGATACCCATGAAGGGTTGAAGGTCGAGGTTCGGTTGTTCTGTGCATCCCCCCTTGAGGCACCCACCTCTTGGACAGGATCCGTCCCGTGACCCATTTCTTAGGCCGAAAATCTAAATGCCGCACTTTGACCAAGGTACCTAGTGACCAAATTTTAAGACATCTACCCAGGTGGCAATTGTGGGCTGCAATTGCACCTTGATTGGATTTTTTGTGGCTATTGGGAAATATCACCAGCTCTTCCGGGATATGCCCCATTTACCCCTCATTATAACCAATTTTTTCATCTTTCACTAGTTTCTCTTCCAGTGACTTCAGACCCCACTGTTGAGTACTATTGGAAGGTCCAGTGCTATTTGAGAGGAAGGACATTATGTCTTCTAGGACACGAGCATTTGTTTTCTTTGTTGATTCCCCATGCGGACCAAACCCACTTATCCACATATATGCTTCTTTTTCAAAACATTTTATGTATGATGCACTTCTAACTACATTTTTATTCAGATATATATATTGTGTAAAGTTCAAAATTTGCAACACAAAGGCTCTTGTTTCTTTATTATTCTCACCACCATTTGCACACATTCACGCAACTAGTCGAACATCATAGGGGACCCACAGAATCCCCGTCGTTCACGACGCTTGCTAAACCTCCCTCCTATCTTAGGGGGCGTGTCTGGTCTTGCCCACTCATCAACACCTCCTTCACACACTCTTGTGAGTGCTACTGTTTTAGGATCAACTTTGCTTGGTTCTACATTACTTGGGTCCACTTCCCAAGATCCTCCTTCCACTCGCTCTCCCTTACATGGAAGCGGGGGACCAGCTTCCTCTCAAGGGGGAAGTAGCAACCCACCTAGCCCCCCTCAATGGTCAGGTTCACAACACACTTACACCATGGCTAGAGCTAATCCTCCCCCCCCACTACATATGCCATNCTTAGGGGGCGTGTCTGGTCTTTCCCACTCATCAACACCTCCTTCACACACTCTTGTGAGTGCTACTGTTTTAGGATCAGCTTTGCTTGGTTCTACATTACTTGGGTCCACTTCCCAAGATCCTCCTTCCACTCGCTCTCCCTTACACGGAAGTGGGGGACCAGCTTCCTCTCAAGGGGGAAGTACCAACCCACCTAGCCCCCCTCAAGGGTTAGGTTCACAACACACTTACACCATGGCTGGAGCTAATCCTCCCCCCCCACTACATATGCCATATTTGGCCTCTCTCAACATACCGGATCTAAGCAAACTCACCAATGATCCTATATTGCATGCTCCCACCTGGCCTGCAATGCCCACCAAACTACCTTCAGACATACCCAAGTTTGAAGGAAAGGCAGGCGACGACCCTGCCAACCGTGTCATGACCTTTCACCTATGGTGCTCTTCCAATAGCATTATAGATGATTCCATCAGACTGTGATTATTTCAATGCACACTCACTGGCCCATCGACCAAATGGTATGTAGAAGAAAAATCAAGGTCCCATGCGACTTTTGAATCCTTGGCCAAAGCATTCTTGACCTTATTCCAATTACCAATCCGCCACGACAATGGTCTAGAACTACTTTCTAATTTCAAATAAACCTTAGCCACACATATTGCTGATCACATTCACGCGTGGCGTAGGTGACGTAGTTTGTGCAAAGCAGAAACCACCAAGCAACAGTGTCTCGACTGGTTTCTTAGATCACTTGTCTCTCTCCTCGGTAAGGATGTGGCTTCTACCTTCCCTCAATCTGAAGAGGAAGCCATCATTAAGGCTCAACAATATGACCTCATCTATGCACAGTCAGGTTACTTATACACTGTACTTCTTGATCTTCCAAAACCTGTGCCATTTGGCCAAGACAAACCTGGGATGTCTCACTCAGCAGACGGACTGATTGGTACCACCACTCACCATGGTCCACAACCCCAACCACCACCGATGTATGGAACACCTCAATACCCGCCAACATATGGGGGCACTTCTTATTACCCCCCACCCCCTTATCAACAACCATACCCTGTTACTATACCTCCACCCATCAGTGGACCACCGCCGGCACCCCCCATACATCCACCTATTCAAACGAGCTCTGGTACCCCCTCTACCTCAGCTTATAGTACCAACGAAAGCACTACACCTTCCTATGCACCTTACAGATCATTACCGCCATAGAATCCGTACTTCCCATTTCCTGGTCCCCCACAACCCATGGCTCCCCCACATCCCCATGCTGGGGTGAATTTTGTTCAACCCTTTGCCGTTCAACAATACCAAAATTTCAAATAGCTGAGTGTGTCCAATCTGACCCATCCATCAAAAAATACCAAAAAGAAAGGATGAACCAGGAACAACAACAACCCAGGTCAAGGCGGGCATCAACCCCAGCAGAACCAACCCATTGGGGGAAACCAGCACCAAGGGAATCAAAACCCCCAGGGGGGCAATAATAATAGGCATCAAGGGAGAAATAACAATAATGTTAAAACCAACTTCCCTTGTGCCCTTTGTGGTGAGTTCGGCCATTACACTCATCATTGCCCCCAAATCACTGATTTCAAATAGTTGAAAGACTCTGGTAGTCTTCCCCACCCTCCAGCACTGCCCACCACTCAGCAGGCACCACAACAATACGTGCAAAAACCCCCCCTGCCGTGCTGCAGAATCCTATTCCACATCAAGGTGTGATAAACACCCAACAAAACACACAATATCCCCCACCTCAGGTGGGACAATACCTCAACCCAAACAATCCAGCAGATTGCACGATTCTCCTCACTAGTGAGGAAGAAATCCTTCTGCAAACACGTAATCATTAGTATCATGCACCCGCTGAGTCTCCTCCCATCCCTCCATACACAAACCCTACATCGACGGGACCCCCGTTAATGATTCCTCGCCCTATCGCCAAGCCACCTCTTCACATCCCTCGCGTCCCATTACGCAGGAATGTCCACAACCCACAGGCTAGGGCAGCTCATAACTATAGTTTGGTAGATGACTTAGCACAATCCTCGACTACCATGTCAGTTTTGGAGGTCCTCCAAACTTGTCCCACTCAGCGAAAATCATTACTTTCCGCCTTGGGGGCAGTCAACCTCGCAGATACCCGACTCATTACCATTGATCTTGACAACGGAGAACCTCACCTTCCCGCCTTGATCGCTTTTCAAATACCAGTAAAAATACGGAACATCACAGTTCATCGGTGTATCATCAATGAAGGTGCATCTACATGCATTATGTCCAAAACTGTATGGCAGAAACTTGGTTCCCTCGAACTCATACCCTCTGCCATCACCTTACGAGCTTATGACGGACGACCATCATCTCCCAAAGGTCTCTTCCAAAATGTCCCTGTCGAACTCGGGGGCAAGACTATTCTCATCGACATCGAAGTTATCGACGCCCCACTCGATTATAATATCCTGTTCGGTCGTAGCTACATGTACACTATGAAGGCAGTAGCATCTTCCATCTTTCGGACAATGATGTTCCCCCATAATGGGAAGATTGTTACTATTGACCAAGTCTCACATTACGAGCCTAACCCATCTTCCAACATCGATAACATTCTTCCTCTCATTCACACAAGCCCCGACGCATACCCACTCGTCGAGATGGGTCCTGGAATTTTCAAAGATCCATCATTATTTGGAACTTACCATGGAGCGCCATCGCTCCTTCATCCTTCCAATCAAGTATGCGTCGCATCATCTAACAGAACTCACACAGAGGATACCCTTCCTCCTACAGAGGCTTCTATCATATCTGACGTCCCCCTAGTCGCAAAAATCCCCCCTCAAGAACCTCCTACGCAATCGTCGACCCCACCAGTCAATGATTCCACCTCTCCCCAAGGACATATCCTAGTTTGGGAGACAGTTCCCCAAGCCATCACCCAAATTCCCTTCTTTTACCCTCCACCAGGCATTGAAGCTTTCCAGGTAGCCGCAACGTTTACCCTACCTAATATGGTGTTAGCAATTCCAGTTTGGTATTTACACCCACCAGAGATGGTCCCTCGACCATCCCTTCCCCCCCAAATAGAAGGAATCCCCATGACGATTCCCATACTTACTCCCACCATACCCTCGACACCTTCACTCACTCACCCCCCTGCCACAGCTGGGGGTAGGAGAAAGTAGAAGGAACCCACAACTCCACTTCCTCCACGCATCCAACCTCCTTGCACACTATGTGAGAAAGAGGGACACCAAACCAACAACTGCCCATCTCTACCAGAGTTACGGAATTTGATTCCACTCAATCAACCTCCCCCAACACTTGCCACTATAGCCAGTATTGCCACTACCACCCCCCATTCCAGTAGCAAAGGGTTGCAGACCAAATTCACTTATGCTATATGTTCAGAATATGGCCATTATACCCACCATTGCCCAACATTGCCACGCTTTTGGCAGAAAATAGCCGCCATAGGCCAAAGCTTCCAGACCAACCCCAGTCCTACTACGTCCTCCTCAACCAATATCACTGACATCCGTTATGTCACCACTTCAGTCAATGAATGTATGAGAAGCCCTTGCTCTCTATGCGACTTATTAGATCATTTTACATACCAGTGTCCTATGATCCTTGAATACAGGCAACGCCAATTGACCCTGCATCAACAACCTGCAAAGTCGATAGTTGACATTACCTCATCACTAGAGGCTCTTCATGTCATTTCTCCCGAACCCGAGGCCCTTCCAACACCTCCATGGTTCTTAGATGACTTATCTGAGGATTCACCGCCCAATCCCCCCAACTCTCCCGCTCATTCCCCTACGGACATTTTACACCCAACCACCATGGGTACTCCTTAGTACTTCAATATCTGGTTTATGTCGAGCGAACCATCACCATCTCCTAGCGTTGTTCCCCTTGCTTCTTTCTCACCAGGGGGCAGCCACACGACAACAGTCACCAATATCACTCTTCATGACCCATTGTATTCCCTTCACTTCCACTGTGACGAGGAAATACTTGAAGAGTTCAATAACCCAGACTACCCCTGGGATGCGCTACACCATCGTGCACTCTTCTTTCCACAAGAAGCCTCCATGCCTCCTAACCAACACCCCATCTACACAGTCGAAACCAAGGATTTTATCCCATCAGGGCCTATCGACTGGTTCAAAAACCCCATTCCTGCCCCTGATGCTTTTGAAGAAGGCAACATGGCCAACATTTCCCTGACCATTAAAATCGACATTTCCATAAAAAATGGCATCATCGAGGAAATCACCATTGGAGCTGCTTGCACTCCTCAAGAAATCACCACCTATAAAGCCCTCTTCCAGGAATATCGGGATATTTTTGCCTGGTCATACACATAAATGCCTGGCCTCGATCCCTCTATCGTCGAACATCGCATCGACACCCTTCCCGACATTACACCAGTTCGTCAAAAACAATGACCGCTACACCCATCCAAAGCCGCGACCATCAAAGCCGAAATTGACAAATTACGCGTTGTTGGGCTCATTTACCCCATCGCCTATACATCATGGGTTTCCAACCCTGTACCCATTAACAAAAAACAGGGCACTATCCGCATTTGCATGGACTTTCACGATCTCAATCACGCATGTCCAAAAGACAACTTTCCAACACCTTTCATCGATCAAATTATCGACAACTGCGTAGGCCACGAGGCTCTATCCTTCATGGATGGGTTCTCTGGGTATAATCAAATTCAAATTCACCCCACCAATCAGTATAAAACTGCATTCACTACCCCTTGGGGTACTTTTTCATATCGTATCATGCCTTTTGGCTTAAAGAATGTTGGTGCAACTTTCCAACGGGCTATGACATACATCTTTCACGATTTGGCTCATATCATCCTCGCATACTTGGACAACCTCACAGCTCGATCCAAGAAACGCACCCAACATCTAGATGATTTGCGAATCATCTTCCAACGGTGTCGTCAGTACAACATCCGCTTGAATCCCCTCAAGTGCGTTTTCTGCGTCACCGCTGGGCGCCTCCTCGGCTTCATCGTTTCCCAAAGCGGTATTACCGTGGACCCCATCAAATTCCAAGCTATCACCAAAATTCCACCTCCCCGAAATTTACGTCAACTACAGAGCCTACAAGGAAAAGCTAACTTTCTACGGTGGTTTGTCCCAGACTATGCCATATGCGCACATGGTTTCCTTCACTTACTACGTCACGACATCCCCTTTCACTAGGATGACCATGCCCAATAGTCATTTGACGACCTTAAAATGGTGCTCTCTAATGCCCCTTTAATTAGTGCACCTGACTACAATCGCGACTATATCCTCTACGTATCCACATCAGCTGTGTCAGTAGTAGGAGTTCTCGTCCAGCTAGGTGATGACAATTGTGAGCATGTCATTTATTACATTAGTAAAAACCTCTCAGGGCCACCCTTGAAGTATAAAAATGAAGAGAAACTTGCTCTTGCAGTCGTCCTCGCAGTCCAAAAACTGCGCCACTACATTCTACTTCGCACAACCAAGGTTGTAGCAGATTCCAACCTATGCAATACTTGCTCAGTCGTCGGCAAATTAACGACGAATTTGCTTGATGGATCATCATCCTTCAGGAGTACGATTTAGAATTCTCAACACCCAAGAGTAAGAAGGCCCTCGTTCTCGCCAAACTTGTCATGACCCTAGCCTTTGACACCACCAGTACCCCCGTCAACACTGACTTTCCCGACGAACACCTCTTTTACATCACTTCGGATGATCCTTGGTACGACGACCTTCTCGTCTACCTCCGAACCCAAAAGTTTGGTAACCACCTTTCATGAGATGATCATCGTCGTATCCGCCATCAGGCCCCCCACTATCTCCTCATCGGAGACATCCTATACCAGCGGGGATTCGACACCATTCTTCGTCGATGTCTGACCATTGATGAGGCTGATAGAGTCTTGAACGACTGCCACAGCGGCACATGTGGGGGCCATCTTTCAGGAATATCCACTGCTCAGAAGATTATCCGAGCAGGTTACTTTTGGCCTACCTTGTTTCACAATTACATTCACACCGTGAAATGATGTGAGTAATGTCAGCTTTACGCCAATAAAGCTCGAGCTCCCCCTGCTCTTCTTCATCCAGTCATCACTGTCGGCCCTTTTTGTAAATGGGGCATCAACTTCATGACTTGTAATCCCCCCTCCAGCAATGGTCACAAATACATTGTGGTCGCAGTCGATTACTTCACCAAATGGGCAGAAGCTATGCCCACCTTCAACAACACCGCTGACACCGCAACGCGTTTTTTCTTTAACCACGTCATATCTTAGTTTGGAGTACCACTCCAACTCGTTTCCGATCACGGGAAACACTTCGAGAATGAGATCTTCATCTAACTCTCATCTCGGTTAGGATTCTCTCGTGAGTTTGCTTCACCATATTACCCTCAATCTAACGGATAGGTCGAAGTAGTTAACAAGGTCCTCAAAACCATGTTACAGCGCACAGTTAATAAACATAAAACCAATTGGCATCATATGTTATTTTCTGTGCTATGGGCTTACTGTACGGTTGTGAAAAAAGCTACTAGTTTCACACCATTTCATCTAGTCCATGGGGTTGAGGCCACTCTTCCCATTGAGTGCGAAATTCCTACCTTACGCACCACAATCGAGCTATTACCCGACACTGCTCCAATGGAGCAGCGCTTGCTGAACTTAGAATCTCTGGATGAAGATCGTTGATCTTCATTACAGAACAATGAGGCAGCTAAAAAACGGTCAAAGGCTACTTTTGATCGACATGTCAACCTTCACTCATTTCACGAGGGTGAGCTCATCCTGGATTACGATATCGCTCATGATACCTTTGTCCATGGCAAATTCAAGTCACTATGGCATGGCCCATACATTATCCAACATTGCCTCACCAAAGGTGCATATATCCTGGCCTCTCCTGAAGGACTCTTTCTCAAATAACCCGTCAATGGGTTGTACTTAAATAAATTCTATGCTTAAACGTAGTCATTCTACTTTAGGCTCTTTCTTTTATAGTGTTTTTAATCTTTTTTCCATTCCTCACGTCTAAACTCTCATTTGTGCTATTGACAGATGCTTCCTCCACCGGCCTACCACATCGGTTACGCTGATGGCGTCAGCCATTGAACACAAAATCTCGCTTCGGCCTCTTGGGCTCTCTACACCCCTTCACATGAAATGCTCCATTCGAGTGGCATATGTTTTGGGTCAGCGACCAAAAACCAAGCCGAATACACTGCCGTCATCAGCCTCCTGGCTGATGCCCAACATCATAGTATTTGTCACCTTAGTGTCTTTCTCGACTCACAACTAGTCGTTCTCTAGCTCAACAATGTGTATCGCGTATGCGATCCTTGCCTCTTTCGCAAATACCTGCAGGTTAGACTTTTATCTCGACATTTTGATTCCATTACATTTACACATATTCCAAGACAATTGAATCAAATTACAGATAGCCTAACTAATATTGTGTTAGATTGGCATATATCACATCAAGCTACCTCTACACATACATAAACATATCAACAACCTGTCATAGCATATATAGATTAGACATCATCAATACATTAACAAACCACGTGTAAACACCACATAGATCTCAAAAGGTATACTCATGTATATATCAAAAGGTCCACAGTGCCATCCAAATGTTTACATACAAAAATACAACTATCCGCAGGCCAATGCAACACCTCGGTACAAAATGGGCTCACCAGCCTATATACAAAAAATACATCAATACATAGAGCA
>JASDQU010013563.1:91802-105808 GCA_032191745.1 Picea mariana | reverse complement strand
TCCTTGCATTTTAGTCGGGAGCCAAAGCCTAGAATTTACCAACAATATCAGAAACATCCATTGCATACTATTTTCTCTCATCATTTTGAATTGTGCTTTTACAATATCGCTTCGAGCTCTGATTGCACTGAGAAAATTAATGGATTACAGTCTTAAGAATTAAAATTGAAGAAATTACACAGAATCAGAGATCACTTTCACACAATCTCAATATTCAATTTGATAAATTGCATACAAATATATAGGTTAGGATAGCCCCTAACAACCTTTTAAATTGGTGGATCTGAAAACCACTCAAACTCTAATCTAGCAATCAATTTTAACTATTTCCTAATTATGGCATTTCGCCATTATTATTCAGCACTCCTTCTTAATGGAGAAATGGATTTAATACAATAAAATACATAATATGCATGCCGGTCTTAGTCTCAGCTAGGCTTACAAACATTACAAAAGACAATTCAAACAAAACCTTAAAATTTGTTTCAACTCCTTTTATGAATGAGTTTTTCTCTTCGTCCTTTTCCAGATTCTAAACCCTCCATGCATTTTCAATTTAAGTCTTCCTCTTTTGCTAAAAATCCATGTTTCAGCTTCTTATCCTTCATCTTCTTGTTGGTGTTTGTCATCAATCTGAAAATTATTTCAGATTGCCCATGCTTTTCCTCTTCAACTTTTCCTTCGAAAAATTGTTTGTATGTGAACTGTTGCCACATACCATTCTTTGTTGTTTTCTCTTCAACATTGAGCTTTTGATCATCAAATTGCTACAACATTAAATCATAGTAAAATCTAATTTCTTCAGGGCTCCAATGCATCATAATGCCATGAAATAAGGCCTTTTATTATTGTTGCATTAAGACAAAGGCCTTAATGCAACAACAATAAAAGTAAAAGTAGTTGAAAAGAAGAAGAGCAAGCAATCAAATGAAGTGTCGGGGTTTGTAACTGTGTCTTTGTGTAGTGATGTTGTGTTTGGGTCGGAGTTTGTTCGATAGCCTGTAGGTGTGTGTGTTTGGGTAGGTGTGTTTCGATCTAATTACACTTTGTGCAGTGATGTTGTATTTGGGTCGGAGTTTGTTCGATAGCCTGTAGGTGTGTGTTTTTGGGTAGGTGTGTTTCGATCTAATTACACTCCATGCTACCAATCTCTGCCTTAAAGATTCAAATCCAACATGAGATCTGATACCAACTTAAAATTGGAGAAATTACATAACTAGGCATTTAATTAACAGAAGTGCACTGCAAGATAACTAGCTAGATGAAGATTACACAATGTGCACCAAAGATAAACCTTGTGGGTGCCATGTCTATTTTAATGTGCACCAAAGAAGATCCTTCGATACCTTGTGGGTGCCATGTTGATTTTAATACGTGAACTCCATTAACTTACCAAACTATGGCAAAATTTGACCAACAAATTTTAATGAAATTGCTCAAATAAAATTTTAATACTCAATAAATAAAACATGGATTCCTCTCAATCCTCAAGTGAATCAGTTGAACGTGTCGAAAATAATCGAATCTCATGCCAAGGTAAAGATAGCATTGATCGAATATCATGAGCATATTAACTTGTCTAATCGGTTACTTTGTATGGATAAAGATATCATTTTCTGTCCTACCAACATACCGTGTAAAACCTGAGTCTATGCATACATATCTCTGATTTGAGTGTGTGATCATTTAAATTCAAATTTGCCAAGATAGGTGATTTGAAATATAAATAGTCTAGCGAAAGTTTGATTGTTGTTGAAATACAGTATAATAACTTAAGTAATTTGGAATGTGAAAGTTTAAGAAGATAAGTAATTTTCAAATTTTAAGAAAATAAGGAATTAANTTTTTTTTTTTTTGTTTACTAGTTTGTTCACTTAGGGATCACACCGAGCCTGAACCATACTAATCCTTGATATGGTTGGATTTTTTGTCCCAGCAGATTTCAAACTGGTGACTTTAACATCACAAAGTGCCTTAACAACACAATGTGTCACCGACTGCCCCACACCTCGGGGACTATTAAATTTCAAATAATTATTTTGATTTTGAAATTAAATCAATTTATTAATTTTATTATAAAAAAAAGTTAACTATAGTAAAAGTGTGACACATGTCTATTTGTGTATATCAACAACTCTTATGTGGTTGTGCTAGTTTTTATTGATTGTGAGCATAGTCATTCTTAGTTAACATTTATAAATTATCATTGTTTAATCATAGTTATTTAAGGAAAATCATGCCACCTAAACTAACTCATTGTTCATTTTCTAAGGGGGTAGATTCCACTCATGCCATATGCCTTGGTCCTGTGTCATTAACCTATTTTCCTACCTTTGAAGAAGACAAGCTCTAAGCCAATCAAAAGCAATTTTAGATCTTACTCTAACACCAAAAGGATCAATGCCCTATACTATCTTCTCCTATGCTCCATCATTATATCTAAAACATTTTATCAAGATAAAGAAAATTGTTATATAAGTAATTGAAAAAAAAAATCATTGATATAATTTAATTAAAACAAATTATAATAATTTAATTATAAAGTTAAAACCAAACTAAATTGATATATGAGATTTCTTTTTTTATGAAAAAAAAAACTATCTATGTTGATTGATATATGAGATTTCTTTCTTTATGAAAAAAAAACTATCTTATGTTGATTGATATGATCAATAAAACTACTTGTTTGTTAAAAAAACCTTTTAATTTAAAGAAGTATTACTTGTTTGTTAAAAAAACCTTTTAATTTAAAGAAGTATTACTTGTTTGTTAAAAAAACCTTTTAATTTAAAGAAGTATCGTTACAACTTGTAGTACTCAATTTTAACATTCAATCAATAAAACTACTTGTTTGTTAAAAAAACCTTTTAATTTAAAGAAGTATTACTTGTTTGTTAAAAAAACCTTTTAATTTAAAGAAGTATCATTACAACTTGTAGTACTCAATTTTAATATATAATGTAAAGAAAGAAACACATGTTTTTAGTATCTTATCTTATTTTTTTTTAATGTATCAATAGATGGACATATAAATGTGAGTATTTAAAATACATATGTGAAGTAATGTGGTATATGCATTTTAATTTTTTTAAAATAATTGGCACAACTAAATTATTGGTGATTAATATATGTAGTAGAGTGGAAAACATTAATGTTCTCTATTACATACATCAATCATCACAAATGTAGTTGTGCTTATCTCAAATATTAATATTTATGTAAATTTTAAAATATTAAAACTGATTAATATGAAATTTGTAAATATTATTAATATTATTAATTATATTTATTATTATTTTATTTTATTTTATTGATAATGAAGATTGTTAATGTTTCTATGCTAAGAAAAAAATGGAAGAAATTAATTGATTTCCTTTCAAATTTTATTCCTGTACATGAGAATATTTAAGAGAAGCTTTTTTAAATCTCTATAATTTTAATAATCTAAAATATTAAGAAGATTGGTGTTATTGCAAATATTTTTAAATTGAGATTTAATGTGGGATATGTCATAGGTTTCAAGAAGGTGTTTTCATCCTCCACCTTCTTATTTTAAAAAAGATTGACAAATTATTTTATTCCAGTAAGTTTTACAAAGTTTCCAACCTCGAGTCAATTCACTAGGGTGCTCACACGTACATGATGGTCAAAAAAGTGTATATGGGGTGCTTAGAAAAATGCTCACACATGAATGTGCTTGTGTTCCTAGAAACACTCACATGTTCATGAGCTTCTATCCTCAACGATCCACAAACCACCACAAAGGATTCCAAATAAACGTCAAGTAGGCATTCCTAACAACACGTGCATGCTATAGGAACATGTACTTGTTCCTGTGATATCAAATTGGGAAATTCCATTGTCTGTCCAATGTTACCAACAAACCATGCCGCAAGTTTTAGGGGTTATTGAGCAAATTAAGGAGATAAATTTGAAAAGATCTTAACAAAGCATTGTAGGAATCCACTGATGTGGTTACTAATTGGTTCTAGGTAAGTATTTTGATTGAATTTGAATGTTTTTTATTCCATAATTTCTTTAAATTAAAAAAATATATATATTGGATTAAATTACAACACACTTAATTAACATGGAGCCCAGCGAAAACCCAAACCCAATATCACCAATAAAAAACACAAAAAACCCCAACCCAAAACTAGTACACATAAACATTGAAATTGATGTAGGGTTGAGGTCTCTAAAAACCTTTATACAAGACTTAATAAATATGAGTGTCCTCATGACTATCATTAGCCACATCCATAGACACCATTGTTACTTCTATTTCAAATTCCCAAGGCTAAATAACACACATTTTGAACTAGAAGCCTAAAATGTTTGAATATTTTAAAATGAGTTTATATAAAAATTGAAGTCAAAGATCTCAAAATCTCAAAACTAAACTTTCTGATTTTTTTTTTACCTCACTACCTCATTACATTACTGGATTGCAGCCACCACTCACAAAGAAAATCATTACCCAAAAGAAATTTGAAATTGTTCACTAAAAAAGTGGCTAAGAAACAAATATCCACAAGAAGTGACTTTGAAAAAGTCTTCCAAGTGGATTGCAATGTGAGTGGGGATCAATTCGATCACTTTTGAGTCAAGAAGGTAAGCTTTACTTCTTTATTTCGAGGAAATTTAAATAATTCTATGAAGAAATATTAATTTAATGATAACAAATTATGTCACAATCAAATCATTTATGAAATGGAAGCACCACTTAATTCCTAATGAATAAGTGAAAAAAGGAAAGAGGTGGGTATAATTTATAGGATGTTATTCATTCATTTTGAAGCATAGGAGAGGAAAGTTTAACCAATTTGCATATGCATTGAGTAAAAGGGTTTCATTAAACCACCATGATACTAGAAGTTTTTGGATTTAGTATTTTTACTAGTCTTTTTCCCTAGTTGGTCCTTCTAGAAAATAAAAGAAGAAGAATGATTTGGGAAATTTGGATCATTTTCATCTGATTAGATGATGCATCAAAATTAGTGTTGTTGGAGTAGCGACTAATATCCAATTAGTTTATTGGTTAAATTGAAATAAGAAAGAAAAAACAAAAGAGAAAAAATAAGATTATCAATTAGTTTACATAATTCTAATGTAATATTTATAATAGTTGTGTCATGACACCATACTACGGCAACTACTCTTTACATCTAAAGAGATGCCATACTTAAGAGTAGCAAAAGTACATACATAATCATATGAGTTATGACCATTGCCTAGACAACCTTTGCACTAATCATGTTATCCCTGAAATCTACAAGTACTTGGGCAACCCAACCTCTTCTTTGATTCATCAGATATCTTGCTCTCCCCTCCCTGCTACGCCAACTACTCTTTACATATGAAAAGCATCCATAATTAAGATTATCATTACTAGAGTCAGAATTATGAGATTTATGACCTTTTTCCGGAAAACACTTTGAATTGATCATGTTATTCCTGAAATCTACAAGCAGTTGTGTAGCCTGAACACATTTTCCATTTGTCAAATATATTGCTAAATATATTGCTCCCCCCTCCTTGCTACACCAACTACTCTTTACATATGAAGAGCGGACATGATTAAGAGTAGCAAGAGTAGATTTGGAATCTTGCGAGTTATAATCTTTGGCCAGACAATTCTTTGAGCTAATCACGCTATTCCTCAAATCCACAAGTAGTTGAGAAACCCAAATATCTTCTTCGTTTATAAGGATACAATCATCCATTGTGCCCAAATATCTTCGTCGTTTATAAGGAGACACTCGTCCATTGTGCAAACAATCATGAGGGAATTCAAAATAGTTACCTTCTAGGAATTAGTACCAACTCCTTCGAAGTACTGCAAAGAATATCCTTCTTGAATTGTGGTATAATCTTGGACTATGATCGTGGACATAATTTTCATGCGACTGCATCTGAGTGGATGTATCCACGAGGCACTTTGAACTTATTAGAAGTGCACTGCAGTGCAAGATAGCTAGCATTTAATTAACAAAAGTGCACTGCAAGATAGCTTGTTGGATGGAGATTACATCATGTGCACCAACGAAGATCCTTTGAGACCTTGTGGGTGGCATGTTGATTTCAAGACATGGACTACATTGACTTACCAAACTCTGGCCAAAGTTGACTAACATGGATTCCTCTCCATCCTTAAGTGAATCAGCTGAACCTGTCACAAACAATGATCAAATTTGAAGGACTAGTCTTAATTTAAGTTGGAAGGGCATATAATCATCCAACACTTCAAAAATGAAAAGTTACAAAAATAATTGTACTTCAATTGAAGAATATAAATTAAGCAAACCCTTCATAAAAAGAAGAAAAAATAAAACATTATCGTTCCAAATCTTTAAGATGTTAAAAAATTTAACAATGCATAAAAAATTGCAAATTCACAACACTAGACTGAGACTTGATAAATCTTATTTATGGGTGTGCATCCCAAACTCAGAGAAAAATTAAATGCACATTAAAAGGTGTACAAAATCCCCCCAAATGGGTCATTTGCAACCAACTATGTTCTTAGAAATGAGAAACTGAAAACGAAATGAAAATGAAATAAGAAATAGGGTCAGAGGGTTTTGGAGAGGGTTTTGGTGATAATAAATGCTAAACCCCTCCACTTGATTATCCAATTACTAATGTAGTGTCAAGATGGCTAGAACACAAAAAATTTCTTGGATATTTGAAATATGAATCTTCCCATAAGGAAAGAGTAAAAAGGTACCCAAAATGCAACGCCTAATAAATACAAAACTCAAAAACACACACAGATCAACAACAAAACAAAACTGGAATTAAAAAAAAAAAACATATCTTTTTTTAACGATCCTTTCTTTCAACGCATGCATGTATTTACCGCTAAATAGAAAACCTTCTCTATTTACTTTAAGTGGGTCCGCAGGAAAACAATGTTAACAAATGACAAATGAGAAATACGAAAGACATTTTTTTCCATATTACTTTCCCAATTAATCAACGACTGATCATAATGGCATATGGTTGATGAGAACACTCTTTTTGAAACAACAAACCTCAATTTGATATCAAACATAATAGTTACAAGTTTGAAAAATTTGATTGGTTTGAGTGGGATGACTCCAAAAATTTCAATGTTTAGAAGAAAGGTTAAAATGGTTTAGAGGTTGGTACATATTAAATTATAAAAAAAAATATACATATCACTAGAAAACTCAAATAAGTTTTCTTTTATAATGGAATCTAGAAAGCCATTATGAAATCACCTTATAAGTTTTTTTTCTGTAAAACTCAAATAAGTTTTCTTTTATAATGGAATCTAGAAAGCCCTATGAAATCAGCTTATAAGTTTTTTTTCTATAAATAAAGAAAAATGAATGAAATTGTTTATAGGATTTAAAAAAGAAAATTCAATCCACCTAGAAAGAAATGTAAAATGGGTCGAAAATTTACTTGGATGGGAATCTCACAATGACAGAAAGGATAAGTGTTGGAGACATTCATCCTAAAAGAGGGCAGCATGTGGACATAGATATAGATAGAATACAACCCTTCAAGACTCAAAAGGAATATCCACACAAATTCTACTACAATTCCCTAGCTTTGTTCATTTTTTCATCAATACTATCCCAGTAACAATGCCCCGCCAGCCACATTCTTAAAAAAATATGAAACAGACTATCGGATCTGCTTGTATAAAACATCTTGTCTCTCAAAAACCAAAATCGATTCTCCTCCCCTTGACCAAAGCTCTGGCACCTGTACCGACTGTCAAAGCAAGCTAGACCGAAATGACTTCCCTTTGACCAAAGCTCTGGTGCCTGTACTGACTGTCAAAGCAAGCTAGACCGAAATGACTTCCAAGAGGCGAAAAATTCCAGGCGCGCAGAAAATAAACATAAGTGAGAATTGGTGCTCAAGTTTCAGTCTTGACATCTTCGAGTTCACCTTCCATGTGCGGCTTACAGCTCTAATCCAGCTATACCTATAACCCGCATCATTGAACCGTCGTACTTTTGAAGTAGAGAAGCTGATAAATTGCATTTCAGAATTTAAAAAACTCTGTGATTTCTCTCTTTTTTAGCTTTTGGTTTTCTTTCTCTGTCAAATTTATATGGCTGCGGATTTCGATGGTGGTTTATTCCAGAATCCCTGATCGGTTCAGTTCATTGTGTGGAAATGAAATTATTTTCCAGTAAGAGGGAAAAATACCATGACTTTTATCTTTATCTTTTACCTGCTCCAAAAATTTATGTACAGGCACGCCCGGTGATTCTTGTATGTGCATTGTGATTTGTGAAGCGTGGAATCCAGACGACCATGCTGCATTGCCATCTGAACTCGATGGCAAGCAGGTGGCACCGACTGCTCGTGCGCATGCGAATTGGCAGATAATCGAGAGTGCAGAGAGATTCGAGAATCCGTGTCACTCCATCACTCTGCCGCCTGCAACCAAATCCCTTCCCTATATCCAGGTTGTTGCACATAGGTCATTAAATTATGGCGGCAGTAATTTATGAAATAACATAATGACGGGCATTTTTCACTCTCACCCTTTTCCTATAATTTTAACATCCAGGCGGTACTTCTTTTAAAACGAGTAAAACTAAAAACCATCCATTTTTTGGACGTGCATATTTTGAAGGACAATTCTGGGATGGGCCAGAGACCCTTTGAGAGGCTATGACGTGCTCAAATTTGATCCCTGGTCACAAAGCAACAAATGGAATCTCACACCAATATAATTTTGACTTCAATTTTGGTGAATCAGTCATGGTTGAAGTTTCAACCCTCTCCATCCTTAAGTCAATAAAATAAAAGTGTGGCAAAGAAACAAATCGAATCTCATGCCCAGATAATTTTGACTTCAATTTTTGGAGAATATCTTAATAGCTTCTTTTCAATAGTCTGTCACAACAATATTGTTTGGATTGATGATCTTAAAATCCACGCATTTAAATTGGTAACAAAAGAAACTATGTTTTTTCATTGGGAGAATTTGAGAGAGAAATCCCTTTTATTTATATCATTTTCAATCATCTTAATCTATCTAATCTGTTATTTGGTATGGATAGAGATGTTAGGCTTCAAAAGCATAAATGTAACAAGATTTTAATTGAAAAGAAAATAAAAGCAAGATTTAACAAAGAACAATAATTACACAATCGACACAGGAAATGATAATTTGTATTCTTATTATTCAATGGAGAATAACAATAACCAATCAGAAGCATACAACCATCCTCTTCTCACTACTCACACACCACACTCAGTATTGCTTCTTTCTCACACACTGCACATTCATCTCTATGGATATACTCGTATATATAACATCTATCACACAGTGACACAAACTCATCATGAATAGATCACATGGTTACACAACCTATTCATTGTAGTGTGCATGCATACACAATCTAAATTTAGTCGATGTGCATGTGCATGTTATTGCATGGGAAATTAGTTGTCACTTTTCCAACAATCTCCACCTTGACAGCAATTTACCTCATATATCATGCCCAAATTAATTCATCACATTTCTTGCAAGTGAAGAGAAGCCAAACACCATCACAACTTTGCAACTTCTCTAACAATATTGTTATGTGGACATTTTTGCACGATTCTCTCGAGTATGGACCACCATTATGCCTCCATCAGTAAATTGTCTAATAAATCGATGCACTTGTTCCATGTTTATACGTTGGACTTTTAATCAAATGCACAACGCTTTGACCACCACATAACAACTCATCTTGTTCTTTTCCAAACTTATCGAATAGATCATTGCATTCTTGCAAGACATAACCTGAGGTAGGTCTCATGTTGTCCTAATCTCATGAATCATAACCAAAGACTAAATTACTGCAACCATTGTAGGTGATACTTGTGCTTATGTGTTTGAAGAATCCATTTCCATGCTCTTCATCTGGTTTTTACATGTGTCTATTGACAACACCAACTGCACGTGAAATGTTAAGCATTTCTCATCACAATCATCAAAATTCCTACTACTGTATCATAGTCGAGACATATAACCATTTTCTTCTTCATCAGTTAGGACATATACCTGAAGAAAACTTGCAATGGAAAGCCAAAGGGATTTTACGGTTTCACATTATTCATACCAAATTTCTTGAGTATCTTTACCACGTCATATTTTTGTTGTGATAACCACTTGCTTACCATATTTCTTGTCTATGTGTATTTCCTTGCCCAATATTTATTTTGTTTCTCCTAGATCCTTCATAACGAACATCCTAACCATCTGATCCAACTTGTTGATCTCAAACATACTTGTGCTTTCTACAAGAATAACATTTAACGCCAAGATAATAAATATACCATAAACACAATGGTTATACTCACTTCTTGTAAAATCCAGCTCACCATGAAGAAATCAAACATCTTGTACCATTTTCCTGGCATGCTGCAGGCCATACAATGATTCTTGAGTTTGCAAACAAATCTTTTGTTGTGATTCTGAACTAACGATTCAAGTTGTTCCATATACATCCTCTTATCCAAAAAACTCCATGTAAAATAGTTTTAACATCTAGTTGTACTAACACAACTAGTGCTAACACAACAGGAGTAGAAACAAGATTTTAACAACTTTTTAGAAACTTTCATTGAAATCAATACCTTCCAAATACCCTTCTACTACCACCCATGCTTTGAACCTTTCATATTTTACTATGTTTGATTTTATAAAAGGAGATTCATAAAACAATGCATCTCTGTCCATGATGATTATGTGGGTAGTAGGATCCCACAGTATGCATCCCTCAACATTACCACCATATCAAATATCTACCTATTTGATCTGGTTCCTACTTAGAATGTTGATAAAAAACATAAGCATCACAACTGAATAATTTCATATTTGAGTAATTACTAGACGACCTCTTCATAATTCTTCCAGAATCTTCCAGATTTTGCAAACGATGGTGACCGAGTTACCAGATAGCACAATGACTTCTATCCACAACTATTGCTGCAACTTAGCATTAGTCAACATGTGTATTCAATCCCAACTACCTTGCAATACTCTCCAAGTTCCATGGATATGAACCTACCTTCATCATATATTCTCAAACACTTGATTGACCTGCCAACACATCATCCTTTCTGCAGACCCACCTTTCTAACCTAGACACATTGTTCCACCTTGAATTTTGCATTTGAAAAAACCTTGACCAAATTCATCCAAGCTAGACAAGTTACCCTTCACCGCTTACCTCTAGGGCCATTTACAATGGAGTTCACCAAGACTTTTACAGGCTTCATTACATGGAATCCATGGACACAAAATCTAATAGGTAAAAGCTCTTAAAGCTAGGACAATAACATGTGCTAGACTTCCTAGGGTTTTAAGAAAGAAATTTCATAATCTTAATGTAAATGCAAGATAAACATGACTATAACCATTCAATGAAAAAGAATTGCATAAATTTCACTTGCGTTAATCAAGAATCATCAAGCATAAACCCTTGTTGAACACTTCCACCATGAAAATTGCCAAAATAGTCCAAGATTAGCTTCCTCCAACAAGTGCGCACTAAATTTCAGTCATAAAGCCCTAAGTAGGGTGCAAATTTCAGACCTCACTAAGTGTGAGTGAAAGATGATGAATAATACAAGGGCTAAAACCCTTATTTATACAATATTAATGACTAGAAGTAGGTCAAAAAGGTCGACCTGGCTAGTTACATGTAATATCCAGTTTTTACATTAAATGTCATAATAAAACAGTAAATCAAGTTGTAAAGATAACTCCATGCCCTTTTAGGGTGACGTTAAGCCTTCTTAAGGCAATGTTGGCTTCCAGAATAAAAACGTTAGGCCTCCTTGGGCCTATGGATCCTGCCACATGTGCCACTTGGCACACAACTTCCTCCAAAGTGTCCAAAACACTCGGTGATGTCATGGGTCACATGGGTTAAATCAAGGGCCTTCTAAGACCTACATTGTGGTGAGAAGGGAAAGACCCCCCTAGGTCCAGGCCTGCTAGGCTGTTCCTGGTGGAACATCCTTCTCTCTCTCTCGTGCAAACCCATGATCTATCTCTGCCCCTAGCTGGGGTCTCACAATCCATATGTTGGTATTTTATCCCTATGGAGGTCTGAAATAAACATCTCCCCATATGTACTTGTCCATCAGGTATGGCCCTCCAACATTAAGAAGTATGCCCTCCATGGGCTCATAAGTCACAGTGATCATAGAAATGTCAATCACATCTAATATTCAAGTTATTTAAACATGTGCATGAAACCCCCTTTCCTAGACAAGTACTCAAATACGTTATTCTATTCAATAAGCCAAGTTTGGAGGGGATGCTAGGATGTCCTATTGGGCTAGTGCTCATTAGATGTGGGATGTTTCTAGGTGAAGACAAATCCAAGCCATATAAGTGGATGAGGTGGTAAGGGATGTCTCAGAAATGGGTGCAGTGATAACAGGGAAATGTATGGATTACCTATGGGTGTCTCTCAAGAGGGTGAGATGAACCTTTTGATGGATTCAAATGTTTCCAAGCTCAGTCATGCCTTTTGTTTTTTATTCTTATTGATTTTTCTTTCAAGAGACTAGCTAGGGGACATTGCCCTGGCATGGTAACCAATGGTGACAATGTTACCCACAAGCATTTCATGGAAATGAGAAGGATGTCTCATGATGAGACCCCCTTTCTCTTGGCTATGCCACCAAGAAACATTACCATGGTGTCGTGAACAGCTGAATGGTAGTGTCATACTGCTACATACCCATTGACCTAATAGGTTGGCTCGTGATGAGACACCCTATCCTCCAACTAGGTATTGATTTATTAATTTTACGGGTCCCTTTGTTTCTTGTTGAGAAACCTTTTATTTCTTTCTCGAGGATCCCTGGGCGAACCATCTAAAGGTTTCATTATTTTCTCTTTGATATTTTTCTAGCTACTTTTACCCTCTGGGCCTTTATCTCCTTCTTTCCACAAGGTAAGTTACAACCCTTTGCTAGCTTGGAAAACCCAATGCTCGAACCAATGTATGGGATGGATGAGAGGGAAAAAAATGAAAAGTGGTAAGTATGGTGTGAAAGGATGATGTCCTTTCATGAACCCCCCCAGTGGAAACTCAAACCCTATGGGAACCAGCTTACTAGGGCATCTTGTCATTCCCCTGAGGTGTGGTCAAGTGGAAAGACATAAGGTCAAAGAACATGTTAGAAGTAAAAATAATTAAATGCACATATTCAAATGTTTTGAGAATCAGAGTGACACATACCATGATACCCAGACTCATTACCTCATGGAGAAAGACCCATTTCTGTTGAAGAACCAAGCCGACGTGATGGATGTTGTTGCTGCAGACAAGGTGGAGGCATTGAAGAAGAAGAAGTATGGGCCCTCCAAGGCCAAGCTCAAGTCGATCTGACTCTCGATACTACATGTCTAGGACATGTGGGCCTCAAGACATATTCTTCTTAGTTATCCCTAGGCTAGGAGATAACATCTGGCTCCAACTTGGGGACGTGTGCTCATCAGAGAGTGCATGAGAACCTCAACATCTCTGGCATAACCTGTGACCTTCTTGATATCAACATAATATTATTAGTAATCATTTTGGGTGGTGATATCACCCCTGGCTCATATACATATATAGTGCAGGAAATGAAAGCAAGCATATATACAAATGGAAATACAAACTATTCTAGCATGAAATGCAAATGGTATATACAATGAATGCAAATTCCTACCTACTTACCTCTACTTGTTTGATGAATGATAGGTGTAGTAAAAAATCTAGTGAAACCACCCTAGCAATGTATCACAATAACTGCCTCTATGTTTCATCATAAACCAAAACAGTGATAAGTTAAGAAAAAGATAACATGAGTTAGAAAATGTATTGTATCATCGGAAATCATAAAGTCTATCTCATGGAGGCAGGTGGGAAGGACAAAATCATGCCAAGGCATACTCTCAAGAAAGTACTCAATCCATCTCAGAAAAGGATTATGAAAAGTCAAGGGTTTAAAAGATT